>CATIWO010635809.1:0-17279 GCA_949673435.1 Macaranga tanarius
AAACCAAACGCCCAACAAGACGGCGAAATCACAAAAAAAAAAAAAAAAAAAAAAAAAAACCTAAATCTATATGGAATAACCACTTATTTTAGAATTAAATTGATAAAAAAAAAATGTATAAAGGGGTGATTTTAGGTTAAAAAAGGCCAAAAATCACCCATCTCTACTAATAAAGATGAAAACTAAGAAGAAGAAAAGAGAAAAATTTGAGAGAAAAAGAGAGAGAGGATAGGTTTTTTTTTCTTCAACATGGATTTATTGATTCCCCTAAAAGAAAAAGATTTATTAATGATCTTCGTATAATGAAATTTTGGACACATGTAGTCGTATACAATAATGATACATCAAGGTGTCTCCATACACGTTCTCTTTGTATTAATGGAAATGCGAATCCCCTCATAGGATAACGTTTTAATAATTTCTTAACGTCTGCAGGCTAGTAAATGCCATTGCCCCCACAAACCTAAGATATAAAAAAGGTAAGCATTTACAGATCTTAAAAAAATCTTAATGAAATTCCAATAACACCTGTCTTTCCCTTTCAGAAATTAAAAATGAAAACTATATATGTTTCAGAATCTTTATTTTAGTGAAGATCAACTGAAAAAAGGTTAAGAACAATTGCTGCGCGCAATTCAGTACATGTCATCTGCTTGCGGCAGTTTTTGGCATTAGCATTGTCCTTTAGGAGACATTCATTAGTACATATTGTTGGCATATGGTTCTCAGAGAGAAAAGAAAAGGAAAAAAATCATAAGCTAAAGGACACTTTTTATTGTTGCAATACATTGCTCATTTTGGTTTCCAAAACGGGTCGTAATGCAAGCCAATAGAAGAAATCAATGGCACGTCTCTTGACTCCGAAAACTTAATCTTTACATTTTTGCAATTAACAACTTCTTCATCAAGTATATGAAGCTTCTTGTACCCAATAGTAGTCCCATCAGCAACTTTCCTTTTATCCACGTAAATTCCATGCCGTTTAATCCTCTGACCAAGGCCTATTGCTTCTTGAATCCTGATCACATTAAATCTCAACCCTTTACTGCATCCAATCTCAATCCAACTGCCTTTTTTCTCTTCACTTCTTGGTACCCAGTATGTCCACAAATGATCATCATCTACTAAATTTTCTGGTCCAAAACCACCATCTTTACCTCCTCTTTGGCTACTAACTTTTATAAAACATTTCTCTGCCAAATTGGTAGCAAAAATTGTGTCAAGTGCTGTTCTAAATTCCTTTAATCTTTGGGCATCAGAGTAAGATATGAGGCCAGTTGTATTGGGTGGGACATTGAGCAAAAGAACACAATTTCGACCGACGGATTTGTAGTAAATATCAAGTAATTCACTTAGCTTTTTTGGTGATTCAGATTTATGCCAAAACCATCCCTTTCTTATTGAAACATCACATTCTGCTGGCAGCCAATCAGTCCCTTTTGGATCACCCGTGTTTAGATAGCTGCATTATCAATAACATACAAATTACAATTGTAAGCTACAACTTAAATTACAAGGTTCAATTCAAGTGCCGCACATGCATGTGAGACCACTAAATTCATTTGGGTACAGCTAAGCTAATTAATTGAATTTGCTTTTCTTTTTGTGTTTGAACAAATAAAAATTGATCTTACACGTGAAAACAAAGCATGGGCTTTTCATTTGTTTGTTGAAGCCATGGCCAATAATTCTAGACAAGCAGAGTAAAGAATAATATTCATTTTCAGAGTTTTGAGTAAACAAAAGGAGAAAGATGAGGTGTACCACACCCATTTCTTGTTCACTGCTGTGTGTGTTAGGTTTAGTGGGATATTTTGGTGGGTACATATATCTTTTTAAATTACTAAAAATGACAGCCAAGATACCATATATTATCAAGCTATTATATTCAAGATCTACCAATTATTAATATAGATATCTTCGAGAGAAATAACCTGTGAATATAGTTATTGTTCTTTTTGTTTCACACTTAAGATTTCGAGAAAGAGTGATGTAGCACTAACTTTTTCTCTTAAAAGAAAACAAAGAATAAAAAATGAAAAGAAATTGTTAGATATATAGGTGTAATCAAGGTATACATACTCAACGATAGTTGCATTCCCGATTGAGAGTGAAGTCCGATTAATGGTGGACCAGCAAGTGCTGCCGGCAAATCCATTTTCGTTGCCAACCCATCTGATATCTGGACCAGCATCAGAGAATATATTGATTGAGCTCTGCAATTCTTTCACCATTGCAAACCAATCCCAGAAATAGTATGACATGTTTGGTGCATTTGAACCTTTTGCTCCATCAAACCATATCTCTCTCACGCTTCCATACCTATCAACAACAATCTTGCTCAATAAAAATTCATCTATTTCACCACTAACTTTTAGTACTAAAATAGTATATATCCAAAACAAACAAATAAAGAAAGAAGCTATAGGTTTCTTACTTGTTTAGTAGCTCTTGTAACTGAGCCATGTAATATTCGTTATACTGCAAATTATGTCCGTATCTTCTATCGTGTCGATCCCATGGCGATAGATAAAGTCCCACATCAATCCCGCCGTGATTCTTGGCTGCATTGACAAGTTCTTGGACGACATCTCCATGGCCATTCTTCCAGGGACTTCTTTCAACAGAATGGTCAGTGTACTTACTAGGCCACAAGCAGAACCCATCGTGGTGTTTTGCAGTTAGTATCATTAGAGAGATTCCTGCTTCTGCTGCTGCATTAACCCATTGGTTAGTGTTGAGACCAACCGGGTTGAATATGGCAGGGTTTTCATGTCCGGTGCCCCACTCGGAGTCCGTGAACGTATTGACTCCAAAGTGAAGGAACATGATGATCTCCCTTTGTTGCCATTTCAACTGAGAATATGATGGGAGTGGTAATATTGGTAATGGTGGTGTTGGAACTTGCTCCCTTCTTGAAGTGGCAAATTTAAAAGGGTGAAGAAGTAATAATGCAATTATGAACAAAAAACACCATAGCTTTGACATGATGCACTTTGCTTTTGTAAGCTATATTCTTAAGAGAACAATGTTTACATTAAATAATGAAGCAGGGCTAATACTAATGATGAAAGGGTCCAAACTACATGAGATAAGGGACCAAACAAAAATAAGGGTATCAAGATTCTGTGGATGGAGCCAAACTAAAAAGGTAGAAATATTGGAAGTTATTGAGTAAGGTTTTGATTGGAATTTTGTTTGCTTCTCTTCCTATTTCTTCTGTTTGTTATGGTTCTTTAATGTCTAATGTTTGGTTGCTTCCCTTTTTATGATTCACGGGTTATAAAGGTACTTCTTCATCCCAAGGAAGAACACATCTCCTTTAATTATTGGTGGTTATGTAATCACGGGTGTCGAAAAGTTCTTGCCTACACTTGGTGTATTGGCCCACATATACACTAATTCAATAATCGATTGATATTTAATCAGCTGATTATCACAAAATTCATTTATAAGGGAACAAAATATGACTCATTTGATTAAATGTCAATCGATTATTGGAATGGTGTATATGTGGAGCCGTACGCGTGTAGGGAAGAATTTTCCCTCCAAATAGAAGTATAGGGTTGTTTGGAAATGGTTCCAAAAGGTGAATTTTTTTTACATACGTCTGGTCCATGGATTAAGTGTCATGTACCAACCTGCTCGGAAATGAACTAATAAAGCATAATGAAAAAAAAAAACTAAGAAAAAAGAATTAAGATTAAGAAAAGAATTCTTAATTGGTGAAGTAAGAATAGAATAAAGATCGGAAATGAACTAATAAAGCATAATGAAATAGAATAAAGATCGGAAATGAACTAATAAAGAATAATGAAAAAAAAAAAACTAAGAAAAAAGAATTAAGATTAAGAAAAGAATTTTTAGTTGGTGAAGTAAGAATAGAATAAAGAAAATATAAGAAGAATTAGCTGGTGAAGTAGGAATAGAATAAAGAAAATAGAAGAAAAAGAAAGAAATGAAGCAATAAAATAAGAGAAATTTGAAAGAAAATTGCATTAGAAATTGATCAAAATTCAGCGTAATCCAATATACTATCAGCTTTCACTATATAATATGTTTAGGATACTTTTAGATTAAATATGGCATCACCACAACACAACTAATATAGATAAAAAAACTAGTAAATACAAACAAAGGATAAATAATCACATTTATTCTTATCCAATTCTACTGAAAAAACCGTTAGACTATATTTTTACCAAAATAATAAGGTGTCTTTTTTTAAAATATGATGAGTTGTCTCCTAGAATCATAAGAATTCTCAAGATTGATCTTGGACTACTGTAATTGCTGCTGCTGCTACTACTGGTTCTTTCACATATTTTTTGTTATCAAAATTCAGGTCCATTTCTATATTTGTTTGTGCTGACTTTCAAGTTCTTGAGAGCAAGTGGCATGGGATGGACGCATTAACATGAGCTAGTGGGTCTCCTACTCTTAGTTCATGGCAAATAGTTCTCTTCATAGCCCATTTTAGGTATGGGGAAGGCTCTTTGTTAAGTGGTGCATGAGTTTTGGTTGGGTATTGAGCTTGGCTATGAGTAATGCAAGTTGAATACTTTCAGTTATGCCAAGGTCCAACCTATTGCTATTGGCCTTGGCCATTGCAAGGACCATAAGTGATAAAGAACAAGTAGTAGATTGATCTTTGTTGTTGGAAAAAAAAAAAAAAAAAAAAGATAGTAATCAATTATGATGTTGAGAAATTATGCTAAACAATCAGGAATAAAAACGAACAAGCAAGAAAACAAATAAAGAACACTAATATTTAACGAGGTTCGACAATGTGTTTATATCCTCAGAAGTGGAGTGGCTGTTTTCTTATTATTTTAGAGAATAATTATCTCTAGGGTTACAAATACACTATATATATATAACCCATAGTAAATTTATAAAATTATCTTGTATCGTACCGCGGGGGCGTTGCCCCCACACTCCAACCCACTCAAACCGAAACCGGCATATGACCACAAAATTCCCCCAATTGGACAGATGATGTCGCTCCGCTCCGTTCGCTCACTCGCTTACGTTCCGCTCCAGCATCTATCCCTTTATCTGGTATGAGTCATACACAACACCTGAGGAGGTTTATGTTATTAGTTTCCAATACTTGCAATGTACTGTAGCAAAAATTAATGAAAAAACGTTGGACTAATGCGTTATATTAGAAGGATTATATGCTCCCATCGTTGCCTTTCGCTATATGATATCAAATTATCATCTTATTAGCTCTTTAAAAGGATTTTTTTTTTTTTGACCAATCTTTAAGAAGGATGTTGCATCATATTGTAGGCCACTGTCTAGGCTCAAAAAACAGCATACAAAACCAAGAACGGTTGATTTTGGAAAAATTTAAATCCAACAATGAACATGACTTGCTCTTTTCAAGTAAACATTGTGTCAAATAAATAGGTTATTTCCTCAAGTCCCAAAGCTCACTTTGTAATCGTTCAAATTTCACTTCTCAAATGTCGAATAAAATGCATTTAGAAAGTCTATACCAACTCTTTGATCTCTCCCTATCAGAAAACCTGAGTCCCAAGTGTCCAACTCTCTACTCCACTTGCAATATCTGCTCTGACATCTATCATCTATAAAGTCCCAACTAACAAAATTTATGATCTGTAATAAAAATTTTCTCATTTTCTACTTCACTTTTTGACTCTTACTAAACCAAGTGAGTTAATTCATTGACAAAACCAAGCCTAGTTTTTTTCCCTCTCTTGCTGCTAGAGCTACAAGAAGTAGCTAGGACAAGGACAAAGCTGACTTCGGGCTTTTTCTCATTTTATGGTGAAAAAGGAAAGATTTTCCCATTTTAGGTAGTTTGAAAAACTTTTTTCATTTCAGGGTGAATTTTTTTTTTTTAAAAAAAACAAAACAAAATAAAAGTATTTCACAAGTGATACAAAAGGACAAAAGTCCCTCACTGCATTCCGTCAATTTGCAATAAAGGTTTAAGTGGCGGAAAGGTTTCGTTAGTTCGAAACAAACTTTAAGTGGCGGAAAGGTTTTAAGTTAAAAAAAAAAAAACAGCCTACAATAAAGCCTGCTTCTACAGAAGCACTGCAGAGTTGGGATGTGCAAAAAAATCGAAAACCAATTAATCGAACCGAACCGACTTATCAGTTTTAGATATTAAAAATTTTAGTTAATCAGTTCAATTTTGGTTTTAAGTTTAAAAAATCGAAAAAAAAAAATGAACCAACAGAAATACAAATATATATATATATTATAAAATATATTAATTTAGAAAAATTATACATAAATATTAAAATTATAAATAAAAAAATACTTTTTAAATTATATACTTGAAGAATATACTTTAAACAATTATAAAATAAATATATAAAAAATAAAAAAAATTATTTTTAAAAAATAAAATTAATGAACCGAAAATCGACCAAACTAAATCGAACCGAATTGGTTTGATTAAACTCAGTTTTAATATGTAATCAGTTCGGCTATTGATTTAATTTATCTAATGAATTAAATTAAAAAAAAGTTTATATTCAAAGCATGCAATTCAATTTAAAAAAAATTATATCATTCCGCCATTTATAGTGGCGGAATATTTTCCACACCCACCACGCCACCAAAATTCACCCCAAATTTATAATTTCTTTTAAAATTATCCAAAATTAGAATTTTTTCAATACATACCATAAAATGGAATTTTTTTTTTTGGCCACAAATTGGCAAAAAGCCCGCTGACTTCGGTCAGACCTGCTAAATCTGCATAACGCAGGTTTGACATTGCTACAAGTTGAATCAGACCTGTGATTAGTACTAGCAAGTTGCCATGCATTTTATTTTAACTTTTCTTTGTTTCACTGCTAGTGTGTGTGTATATATATAGGACCACCTCAATCACCACAAATTCTTCCATCTATCTGTAATGGAACCTATTATTGAGCTCAACCATGGTTCTTGCTCTCATTTGATCAATATTAGCTCTTTCCCTTCCAATCTGCTACCAAAGCACCATCTTTTAATTCTATTTGAACTTCAGTGGCTTCACTCTCCTAAACTTGCGATATCTTTGCAAAAATGGATACCCATTTATCTCCTTGCTTTATTGCTCTTTTTTGTCGTCAAAATATACCTTTTAAAGCCATCTCCAATTTACCTTGTAGATTTCTCATGTTTCAAACCCCCCAACTCTTGCAAAGCACCTTTCTCTAAGTTTCTTGAACATGCATCCATGATCGAGTCCTTTGATGGTGAAAGCATTGCTTTTATGGCCAGAATCCTCACTTCTTCTGGCCAAAGTGAAGAGACTTATCTTCCTCCAGCCTTACACCACATTCCTCCAAAAACCAATCATCAAGAATCCATTAAAGAAGTTGAAATGGTTCCTTTCCCTATTATAGAAGACCTTCTCTCAAAAACTAAAGTCTCTTCTCACAGCATTGACTTACTCATAGTAAATTGTAGTGGTTTTTGCCCCTCGCCTTCCTTGTCCTCCATCATTATAAACAAATTCTCCATGAAAGCTGATACTAAGAGTTACAACCTCTCTGGCATGGGGTGCAGTGCAGGTGCTATTAGCATCAACTTGGCTCATAGTCTCTTAAAAATTTACAAGAACTCTCATGCACTTGTTCTTAGCACTGAAATCTTATCAACCGGCTGGTATTCTGGTCATGAAAAGGACAAATTGCTCCTTAACTGCCTCTTCAGAATGGGTAGTGCAGCAATCTTGCTTACAAACAAGAAAGAAGCTAAGAAAACATCAAAATATAAGCTATTTTGCTCAGTTAGAACCCAAACTGATTTTGAAGACAAGGCTTATCTTTCTGCATTCCGTGAAGAGGATTCTGAGGGAAAACTTGGGGTTACACTCAGAAGAGATTTACTCCAAGTAGCTGGAGAAACTCTTCGTTCCAACGTAACGATTCTTGGTTCAAAAATCTTGCCACCTTCAGAAAAAGTCAAGCATGGAACTTCAGTAATTCGAAAGAGGCTTTTTAACAAGTCAGGGGAGGTGTACGTGCCAAATTTCAAGACAGTGATAGATCATCTTTGTCTGCCAACTTCAGGGAGGCCAGTGATCAAAGAGATAGCAAAAGGGTTAAAGCTTGGTGATAGAGAAATGGAAGCTGCTTTGATTACGCTACACAGATTTGGTAATCAATCTTCTTCTTCGCTTTGGTATGAACTAGCCTACTTGGAAGCTAAAGAAAGAGTGAAGAAAGGTGACAAGGTTTGGCAGCTCGGAATGGGAAGTGGCCCTAAAAGCAGTAGTGTTGTTTGGGAATGTTTAAGGGCCATTGATGGTGAATCCAACAACGGGCCATGGGCTGATTGTGTCCATCGGTATCCAATTATGCATAGCCTTTGATCTCTGTATTTAAACGAACTTTTGAACACTAAAGTATCATATTCCATCTACAAACCCAATATATTAAAGTATTCATATTTCACCTTTAACGATCCTTTTTTTTTTTTTTAATCTTTTGAAGCACTAAATAAAATATATTGAATTCTAACTAACTGAGTTGCATGAGGATAAAATTATAATGATAGCAAAAACTTTTCAATAATTATTTAATCAAAATGTTACTTAAATAATAATAGTCATTTAGCAGCTGATCATAATAATTTTTTAATTCTATTTTTCCCTTCTTTGCGGTTCAATTATAAAATTTGTTGCAGCTTACTCGTCAGTCACTCCTAGTGTACATGCAAGTAAATAGTGTTTACAGATCTTGAAATAATATCAAGATTGTAAACTGTTATGTGCTGGAAGATTGTAAACTGTTGTGTGCTGTAAGATTGTAAACTGTTGTGTGCTGATAAATATTATCTAATTACAGTAGAAATTACCTAATTAACATGTATCATTCTACAAGTATCCTAATTAATCTGGTTTAGGCAGTAGCTTTTTTTTTCATAGAATTGTTCTAGAATGATGATACTCATATTACTCACCGCCCTTCTCCTGTAGACATCTCATCATTTTGCATGCTACTATCAGTTTTCAGTTGTTGTCCCCCATCAGGGTAAAAGACAGAAAAAGAAAAGCTTTCAACTTTGTTTGAACTATCATTGGGAATACGAACAGTAGCTGCGGGACTCACACTTCGAAAAAATTAACACACTAAAATTCAAGCATAAACGGTAGAAGCTTCATGTGAATGTTAGCCTGATAAGCTACATATTGATAAACACCTACTCTTCAATTCATGCAGATAAGGCTGAGCAAAAACCGACCGGAACCGAATAACCGAACCGAACCGACTAGATTCGGTTCGGTTTCGGTTTTTCAAAATATATAATCGACTGGTTCGGTTCGATTTCGGTTTTCAAATTTGAAAATCGAAAATAACCAAACCGACCGACCCATTAATATATTTATTATAAAAATATAAAATAAAATATATTAATTAGATAAAATTATATAGAAATATTAAAATTATAAATAAAAAATATTTTTTTAGTTATATAATTAAAGAATAAGCTTAAAAAAATTATAAATAAAAAATTTATTTAAAAAATAAAATTGATTAACCGAATAACCGACCGAACCGGTTCGGTTCAATTCGGTTTTTTTCTAATTCAGTTAAGTTTCGGTCAGAATTTTTTCTTGGTCGATTTTGGTGTTTTTTGACCGAACCGATCCAAACCGACAGATGCACCCTTACATGCAGATGTTAATCTCAATATGATTTGAAATTTTGAACCTGAGACAATCCTTACCACTACTATGTGTGTACTGTGTACATCTCCTCAATATTTATATAGCATCATCCTGAGTCCTGACTGCGCAGTAAATGTTCAGATTTTCACAACTTGTTGACTATATATGGAAAATTAAATTTGTGAGCATCACCAACTGGGATGCCAACTAGACAGGAGGTGGTGTGGTGATCTTCAAAAAAACCTTTGCTGTGTTTAAGAAATACCACAACCAAATGGCCATGAGAGCTTTCAAATTCAATGCATATGTGTATATTAAATGTGTGTTGATGGGTGTTGAACCGACTTCCAGGGAGCAGTAATTACAGATATAAACTAGTCCTGACCGATATATTACGATCTGTGGTTTCACATTGTTTGAATCGAGTAGGACCGTCGTGTATTTTCTGCATGTAAAGAAGCGGTAACAGACGAGCGAGTGACAGAAACGCTGGTGGTGAATGGGTGATGGCGGTGCATAGTCCATATTTTATTGTGCTCAGTGAGTAGGTACCAGTTCGTTGGGACTTGCATTGGAATCAGGTCGGTCCCCATTTTGCAAACATATGAAAAATCCCTTTTTTTTTTGATAGTATCCACGATAAATACGCCCAATAAAGTTTAAATCATTATGTTAGAGGATAATATTTGCACCATTTTTTTTGTTATTTATTACTTCATATATATAAACGATATATACTATAAAAATTAGAAAACTTTTAGGAGGGTAGAGCCATGGGGAAATATTAGAAAAAAATCTGAATTTTTTTGGTCATGGAAGTTGGAGAGGGAAGGGGGATTTGAACCGGCGGTGAGATGGAAAACTATCCCATCCAAGATGGACTTGCAAAAAAATTCGAACTTTTACTAATACTTGTTTATATTTTTAATCTAATACCTTAAAATTGAGCATTTTATAACACTAAATTCAAGGGCATAGGTTAGGGGTGTAATCGAGCCGAGTTGAGTCGAGTCGATCGACACTGTCAAGCTCGACTCTTAAACTCAGAGTTCGAGCTCGGCTCGAACTCGATCGAGTTTGTTTTTTTAAAGCTCGACTCGGCTCAAATCGATTAATTATATACAAATTTTAAATTTTAAAATATATATTAAAATATTTAAACTCAATTCGAGTTCGAACTCGACTCGATATGTAACTCGATTCCGTTCGATAAGATATTATTGTAATTATATTAAAATAAAAAGATAAAATAGTAAATATGCACAAGTTCGCGAGCCTATTGAGTCAAATATTAAGGAGCTCGAGCTCGACTCGATAATTTACTCGAGTAGCTCGAGTTCGAACTCGACTCAATAATAATCGAATCGATTTCGAGTAGCTCGTGAGTCGGCTTGACTCGGTTACACTCCTAGGCAGAGCATTAAGATTTCATGTTTGTAGCCACCATTCTCACCAATAATTGATATATTTCTTCAGCTTAAAAGCCACATCTTGGCATGGTCCTCTTCGTGCAGATTATGGCACCAACACACCACCACCACACCAACAATAATTAAAGATTGCTTGACTGGAAATAGCATCGCTGTACATTTTATCAGGATTCAGACTCTCTTTCGATGTTTTGTATAATTATTGAAATTATTTACTGTTCTCGCCTGTTTTCTTGCCATGGAATTAAATTTTTCAACAGTAAAACCAAAGACAACCCCTCACGGTCAAATTATAAATGTATTATGGTTTTTATATGTGAACATTCTCCAGAAAAAAAAAAAACATGCAAATATTTAGGGAAAAATCCAACAAGTTGGATATAGTATTTAGGCTTTTGAGTTTTGCAAGCCATTCTTCTTCTAAAAGAAAACATATTTCCTGGTCAATTACCAGTGACTTTATTAATGTGAATTCATTATTGTGTACTAGAGTTCACTTTAAACTTTCCTCACATGGCATTCCTGAACTCATGTCTTCAAGTTTGTACATAAAGCATATACAGGGTAGATCATCCAACTTATTGTCAATAGTGCGTGGCAGCTCCACTCTAATAAAATAATCCCTTTTGTACAACTGTCGAAAGGACAAAAATACATGGCAGATTAAACGCCATAGTTCTAGCACTGTTGAGTTAAAGATAAAAATTTACTCACACGTAAATTTTTAAACCAATCTATTTGATAGAAGGGTAAAGATTCTTGTCTTAAGCAGAGACGAAAGAAATCCGTCGTTTGAGATAAGAAATTATCAGTTTAATCTCTTAAAATTATATTGTTTCTTATAAAATGAGGGACCAAAATGATAATTTTCCGTCTCAAACGATAAATTTTTTTCTCAGAAACACCTATCACCGTCGTTGATAGAAGGTAGGTTTGGATGTCCCAATTCCTCCTAACACGCTCATATTATATCATAAGGCTTACCCATCATACTACTTGTTAAAAAAAAATTAAATGAATTAGTGGAAATTTTCGTAAATAAATCAGGGATGTGAACCTTTTTTTATTAGAAAAGAGAGAGAAAAGCCTAAGAAGTAAGAACGGTGCATAGATGTGCTTCCTGTGAGAGCAGGACCACATGACAAGCTTTTTAGCCCACAAAGAACCCAACAGCATTTAAGGGTTGTGTATAAGTATTAAGAGCATGTAAACTTTCCCAAATGATACCCATAATTGCATTAGTTCTGAATCTGATTGCTAATCGCTCGCTAAAATCTCTTCACTATCAGAATCTTACTTGGTTAATAATAACATTAAAAGCTCCAATATTTTTCCCATTGAAAGTGTATCTCAAGTGGTAAGAGTTTTTGCTCTTGAATGGGAGAAGTTTCGGGTTCAATTTCTCTCCCATACACTAGGCATGTGAGATCCCACTTTAGTGGTGGCTCACAAAAACAGTTTTCAAAATATACTAACTTCTAATAAGTAACTACTAACTACCTCTTTCTCGTCTTGATGATGTTGGATCCCATATCAAGTCCTGAAATACGGACCTTGCAAAAAAAAAAAAAAAAAGTGATGTGCTAAGGATGTTAAGCATATAGAACTGCCTCCAAGGACCATAACCTTATTAACTTCTATCACCAGCGAGCTCCAACTAGCATTCATGAAACAACCAACCGCTATAATTACCTGCAAAACAGGTCACTGTAAATGTCCCCTCCGTCCCCTCTGATATTTCAAGCCTCAAGACACCTTCTCCACAAAACCTTCTGTCTTGCTCTTCATCCTCTTTGATCCATCTTCTTCCTCCAAACACTCATCTTTCTCAGCCTAGAATGCACGGAGGACCAGTAAAATGGCTGTTTTTATTTGTTGCAAGCTATCTAGCTTTCAATGTTGTCCTCCCCTATCCATTGACCAGAAAGACCTACATTATCCAGATGGATAAGTATGCAAAGCCGGACTCCTTCTCCAATCACCTTGAATGGTACTACTCCACAGTACAATCAGTATTGTCCATACCTGAAAGTGAGGCCAATGCAAACAGTGAAGAGAGGATAATTTATACCTATCAGGCGGCATTTCACGGGCTTGCTGCCAAGTTGAGTGAAGAAGAAGCTGAGAGGCTAGAGGAAGGTTATGGCGTAGTGGCTATATTCCCAGAGACTAAATATCAGCTTCATACCACAAGAAGCCCAATGTTTCTTGGGCTAGAACCTGCAGACAGCACAAGTGTATGGTCTGAGAAAATTGCGGATCATGATGTTATAGTGGGAGTACTGGACACAGGTATCTGGCCGGAGAGTGCAAGTTTCAATGACACAGGCATGAGCCCAGTGCCTGCTCACTGGAAAGGAAACTGCGAGACAGGCAGAGCATTTGGAAAACACCATTGCAATAAAAAAATTGTCGGTGCAAGAGTATTTTATAAAGGATATGAGGCTGCTACTGGAAAGATCAATGAGCAAAATGAGTACAAGTCACCAAGAGATCAAGATGGTCATGGGACTCACACGGCAGCCACAGTCGCTGGTTCTCCAGTGCGTGGTGCCAATCTATTGGGATATGCTTATGGAACAGCAAGAGGAATGGCGCCTGGGGCAAGAATTGCAGCATACAAAGTTTGCTGGGCTGGTGGCTGTTTCAGCTCAGATATTCTGTCGGCAGTTGACATGGCAGTGGCTGATGGAGTGAATGTTCTCTCAATATCTTTGGGTGGTGGGGTTTCATCTTATTATCGTGATAGTTTGTCCATAGCAACTTTTGGTGCGACGGAAATGGGCATTTTTGTTTCATGCTCGGCTGGAAATGGAGGACCTGACCCTGCCAGCCTCACAAATGTCTCACCATGGATCACCACAGTTGGTGCTAGCACCATGGACAGAGATTTCCCTGCCACTGTTCATCTGGGAACCGGCAGAACTATAACTGGAGTTTCACTATATAGAGGTCGGAGGACTCTTTTGATCAACAAGCAATATCCGCTGGTTTACATGGGTGGTAACTCTAGCAGCCCTGATCCAAGTTCTTTGTGTTTGGAAGGAACCTTGAATCCACATATTGTTGCTGGAAAGATCGTAATATGCGACCGCGGTATCAGTCCAAGAGTCCAAAAGGGACAGGTGGCCAAAGAAGCAGGAGCAGTAGGCATGATTTTAACAAATACAGCAGCAAATGGAGAAGAGCTGGTTGCAGATTGTCACCTACTTCCAGCAGTTGCGGTGGGGGAGAGAGAAGGAAAATTGTTAAAACATTATGCTTTAACCAGACGAACTGCAACTGCAACTCTAGCTTTTCTTGGTACCAAGCTGGGAATCAGACCATCTCCAGTGGTTGCCGCATTTTCATCTAGAGGACCAAACTTTTTGAGTCTTGAGATTCTGAAGCCGGACGTTGTTGCACCAGGTGTGAACATTATCGCTGCTTGGACAGGTGATATGGGTCCATCAAGCTTGCCCTCGGATCACCGGAGAGTGAGGTTTAACATATTGTCTGGAACTTCCATGTCATGCCCACATGTCAGCGGAGTTGCAGCATTGCTTAAGGCTAGACACCCAGAGTGGAGTCCAGCAGCAATAAAATCTGCTCTGATGACAACAGCTTATGTTCATGATAACGACCAAAATCCCTTGCAAGATGCCGCTGCAGATGGTCCTTCCAGCCCATATGATCACGGAGCAGGGCACATAAATCCATTAAGAGCTCTAGACCCAGGTTTGATTTATGACACTGATGCCCAAGAGTACTTCGATTTTCTATGCACACAAAGGCTATCATCAATACAGTTGAGAGTTTTTGGCAAGTATGCAAACAGAACTTGCAAAAACTCCTTAGCAAGTCCAGGAGACTTGAACTATCCAGCTATCTCCGCTGTGTTCACAGAAAGCAAAACCATTTCAAGTGTGACTCTTCGCAGAACTGTGACCAATGTTGGCCCTCCAACTTCAACATATCATGCAGCAGTCTCTAGATTTAAAGGTGCAGCTGTTAAAGTTGAGCCAAGAACCTTGAAGTTCACTGCCAAAAACCAGAAACTATCTTACAAGATCACCTTCACCACAAAATCTAGGCAAATAATGCCAGAGTTTGGAGGCCTCGTATGGAAAGATGGAGTTCACAAAGTAAGGAGCCCCATTGTCATCACATGGCTGACACCAATATAAAATGCATCACTGTATTCAACACATTTCCACAATAACTAAGTTGGTTTCTGAAGAGCCTCCATGGCTCAATTCAATCACTTTTACAAGTCGTGTAGTTTCTTTTCTCTGTTTCTTGCAGCAATATATCCTAGTTCAATCGCAGCTAAACATGACCCAATTCAACTAGTTATGCAAATTGCAAGTGCAAGCATTCAACCTTTACAGTTAGTGATCACTTCATCAATAATCTTTGATAAATAGATATCTACAATACAAATTAAATTAAACACTTAAAAGTTTTTTAAACTCTGAAGCTAGCTCAATTGTGGCTATTTCATGTAATCAGTAACATTATATACATTATACAGTACAAACAAAATATGGAAAGTAAGCCGAGTAGCCATAGTAACGAATTTCATAAGGCCCATTTATTGTTAGGAAAAGCCCGTTTACTCAAATTTCCGAACCCACAACAATGAATCTGGCCGCCCAATTGTGAATTATTGACCTTAACTTTTCCTAATTATTAAAGCAACTGTGCTGAAATGTGTATCAGAAGTAAAATATATAAAACATACCATCAGACTTTTTTTAGAAGGTATCATCAAATAATTTAAGCTACTAAATTATGCCACCATTAGTAGAAGTTGGAAATTGATATTGTCACAATCAAAATAATTGGTTTCACCACTTTACCAACGACATTCATTTTATTAATAAATATTCCTAATATTCTCTTCTCCATTTTTTTTTTCAAAATTTTAATTTTTTTTCGTAATTATTCTTATCCAATTGTTTAACCTTTTGAATAATTAGAATTTGAGCACCAGTCAATTATTATCTTTTTTGCTAAGGACTTTACTAATTATTTTTAATTCAAAAGAAATCTTTCTTTTGTTAAGAAAATGGAGGAGTGCGAGTGCGTAAGAGTAAGACTAACAAACATATATGTTGCTATCAAAACTTGTCAAAAGATGCCCGAACAAGCAAACATCAAAGGCCACCTGGTCTTATTATCTAAGTGCAAGTGTTGGTTGGTTAGAGTTAGATACGGTGCTGCTATGCTAGCTGCAATCCGCTTGTGTTTAATTTGTGTAGTGTAGCTGTCTGTCAATTCTATCCCCCTTTGCTGCCTGGAACAGCAAAACAAACCGTTGTTCTGCTACAGCTTCCTCGTAGTTGCACCTTTTTTGACTCATCATCACCACCACCATCCACATATTTTCTTCTCCTTCACATACCTCCACGTGTCTGCCTTCATCTTTCTTTTTTTACGCATTTTGTGTCAGTTTAGAATCATTTTTTTTACATTTTACTTCTCCATTTAACAACTACGTATCGAACTAATTCAAATATAAACATCATTTTCTTGACATAATAATTGAATCGAAAAAAGAACAATTGAAAGGCAACAAATCTTTTCATATCATTAAAAAGAGTCATAAATTTAATTTATGACTGCACTTTTTTCCCTAATTTCAAAACATAACTTAACTATTATATCTGCTTTTCAAAAAAAAAAAAAAAGAACGAGCAAATGTTGTTGAAAATATATATATATATATATATATATATATATATATGGCGAGCAAATATATTTTGTGTTACAAATTGATATAAGCAGCTTCTATATGAATAGTAGTTTTTAACTTCGGGTAAAAATAGGAAAATCCTATTAAATGACTATCAATATAATAAGTTATCACATCTTATTTTTAATTCTACAAATTTTAATTGATATGAATAGAAATTTAATTTTTTTTAAAAAAAATTAAAATATCTTATAAACTCTTGTTTTTAATTAGAGATGAAGACAAAATTGATGTCTGAATTTTTTAAAATTTAACAATTAGGTATTTTAATTTTTTAAAATTATGATTGATTGGGTGTTTTAATCTGTTATATATTACATAACCACTTTTTTAGCATATTTTCTAAATTAATTGTTGTCATATTTGCTTTAACCTTATGACTATGTCATTTGTGTAATGGTTCTTATCAACCAGAACTAGGAGTGTTCATCGGTTGGTTCGGTCAGTTTTTAGGCAATTTTCTGAC
>CATIWO010635896.1:0-13387 GCA_949673435.1 Macaranga tanarius
AATTTTTTCAGTTCGGTTCGATTATTTTTTCTTTTTTTAATATTCTTTTCACTTTTTAATTTTAAAGTTATTTTATTTATGTAATTTTACAATATTCTAATAAGATTTATAAGATATATTACTGTTAATTTTTTATACTTATTTTATTTATTTATTTTTTAAAAAAATCAAATGAACCGATTCTCTAAAATATATTTAAATATGTTTTGTTAGAATTTTTTTGGTAGTAAATAATTTTATTAAGATTTTTATATATTTAGAAACTAATATTATTAATAAAATTTAAAATATTAGTAATAAACCAATCAAACCGAACTATAAATATGTATAAAATTTTAGAATATACTAGAGTTCGGTTTGGTTCAGTTTTTATCTATTTTTTACTCTAAAAACTAAACCAAACTGAATATATTTCAGTTTGGTTCGGTTTAAACCGAATTAGTATTTTATTTCTAAAAATCGAACCTACTGGTTCGGTTCGATAATTCAGTTTTCGGTTATTTTTGCTCACCCCTATGCATGTGGATATGGACCAGGGGGAGGATGAGGATGATGATGGTGGTGGTGATGATCAGGGAGATAAGACCGAGGATGACTAGTGTAGATTAGGCTTTTCAGTTATATTTGTGATGTTAGAGCATAAGCAAACATTATTCTTGATCCTACAATTGTATAAACATTTTTTGGATTTAAAATAGTGCACTTTTCTACTTTTTTTCTTCTGATAATTTTTATTTTTCCATAATAATGTTTAATACCCTAGCCATTTATGCCTAACTATCTATTTTTTTCTTCAACAAATCTCACTTTATGCTGAAACAAGATGTTGAGGCACTGCCTTAATGATGAGGCATCGCCTTATCACTAAGGTGATGCCTTCCATACCTTTACCTGCTGAGGCGGCGCCTCAGCGGGTACTTATGCGTAATTTTTACCTTTAAATCTCTTAAATTTTTAATAAAAACCCCACTATTTTACCCTTTTCATAATATACGACCTGAAACCTTAAAAGAGCCCAAACAAAATGACAGAACATAATCTTAAGATGGTTCATCCTATTTTGCAGAGCATGGATGGGGAAGAATGGCTGAGATTAAATCCTTTTCACCTTTCCTCCTTCCGATCCCTTCATCTATGCAAGACTAATTGCCCTTTTGCATATTGCGGCTCAGTTTTGGGATCCCAAGAACCATGTATTCCGCTTTAACAACTTTAAGCCCTGCTTGAAGAATTTGGGGCGATCTTGGGTTACCCAGATGATTCATCCAAGCAAATTGCAGTTCTACAATTTGGCAACCCATATTCAAAAGTCGTGCAACAACAAATGGCCCGGTTATTCAAGATCCCTCCTCAATCTTCTCTTATACATATTTTTGGAAATGGGATCATCTTTAATTCATTCTTGAAGGTTGCTATATCCGTTAATAGCAAAGACGTTTATTGACCTCGTATGATTGCTCTTTGTTTGTATTCCCAGTTCCTATTGGTTTCCACCTTTAGAGATTGTAACTTTCAAGTGATGCACATTTTGGATCAGGTAGAATCTGGTTACAACCCTATATTTGTCATTCTTACCGAAACCGTCGTCAGTCTGGATAATCTATCTGAGACACATCACTTTGCAAGGAGTCCAATTCTATTGGAGGTAAGATTTTTTTCTTTTTCTTTTTTATTTTAATTTTTTTAGATTTGGCTTCAAGAAGAATTGAAGTTGTTATCACCTCCACAGGACTTTGTGAAATACAAGGTGAAGCATGTTCGGACTTGAGCCTTACAAAAGCTCCCTGCTGATATGAAGGAATGGTTAACTAGCTTTCCTAAGACTAGAGTACAATGGATGTGTCCCTGCTGGAATATTCAGCACGTAATCATTCGAATATATACCAACTATGTTCCTTTGGCCGATCTTCAGTACTGCTCTTTTTATTATCTGGACCATTGATGTGGGTTAAATTGTATATCCTAGATCCTATAGCTAAGTATAGGATAAGCAAGGGGTCGAACACAAGGAAATTAAGGAATTAATTACTAACCGAATAGACACTTAGATGAATAGGCTTACCAAATATTCAATTATACAATTAGTCAAATTATGAACTTAGTTAAGTACTAACTTCACTAAACTTATACAATTAATCTAAAATATACTACAACAACAATAATTTAAGAAGTGTATATGGAGATTACAATTTAGGCTAAATGAATTAACTATGAACATAAAATGAATTTTATTAATTATGAATGAAATGATTGGAGAATTGACCTATTACCTTTAAAGCTAAGTCATTTAAAGATATCTTTGAGTAGATTTACAAGCTTTCTCATGTCAATATAAATGTAAACAGAGATTATGAAGTCCTATACCAATTCTTTTTACCCCTTTAGAAGTGGACTCCCTATCTCTAGTCCAATCTTTTAACTTAAGTGACAACAATTACTTTTCCATCAAAAACCCCAATTCTCATTGTGAATCTTTGACTAAGATATTACATATGGTGATCAAGCATACATAACAAAATTAAAAACTCAATTGAAGTCAAATCATTCATCCATTAATGCAAAACAAACAATATAGTTCATTGAATTTATCATCCATTGTAATTCCAACCTACAAAGTATTTAGCCTTGATACATTATGAATAAAACCATAAACATACACAAACAATCTATAATTATTAGGAAAACTATAAAGAGAAAGATTTAAAGAAGCTTAGGAATGATTACTAGAATCTCCAATAATCCTTTCATAGTTACTTGATGAAAAGATGTCTACAAGCAAAATAGCCTTTGTGTTCTTCTTGAATATACACCAAAAGTCTTCAAATTCCTAACTACTTTTTGTCTCTGAATTTTTTATGAATGTTCTAATATAATTTCCAAAGACAAAATGAAGTATTTATATGTTTGGAAGTTAATAGCCAAAGGGCATAAGTTATATCACACAAAAAGCTATCAATTTGGTGAAGGGTCACATTGCTTCAACACTAGCAATTACTACAAAGGCATTTTCATCAATTCAGATGAGTGAACTAGGTTCAGATGTCTTCACAAATGTTATATTCCATTGAATTAGCTTTCCATGTCCACTTGAATCCAAATTTTGTAAAGGAAGTTATAGGTGAAAGACTAAGACATAGTCTGAATGGTCGTATATATATATAAAAATAACACACTATCTGAATGTCAGCCTAGGAGTGCCGAGTCATGACAATATCACACTGTCATGACTCATGATTAACAACAAGGGATGGTGCCAACTCGCAATAGGCAGAACACACTTCAAAGCTTGCCTCCTCCACTCTTTTGACCTTGAATGACTTTGATATGCTTATATAACTTTCTTAAACTGCAAGCAAACTTCAAAACTCTAATGAATCACTCAAATTCATATGAATTTATCAAGAAATAATTAAGATCAAAAAGCATTTATGATTGTAAATGAAATGTATTAAAACTACGCTAAAATGTGAACTAAATGCAACCTAATTATGCATAAAACATCTTAATGCTACTACGCTAATTGTAACACATCAAACTCCTCCACTCTTAGACTCTGCTTACGCTCAAGCAAAACTCAAAAATCATAAATGAAGGCTAAACAAAATATCAATAGATTACTCCTTTCAATTAAAAATGATTGTGCATTAAATCAAAGAAACAAAGAAAAAGAGATTGAAAATCAACTTTACAAGCCCTCACAAGCCTAGAACAAGGACAATAATAATCTAGGAAATAAAGCAATTTGCTCCAAGTGTTATTACAAATGAAATCAATAATGAAAGTCAAGTTCAATTCAAATTCATTAATCAAACTCAAGTTTAAGGGAAACTACTAAATCATAGAGGATAAAAGAAAAGCACACGCACATTTGCAATCAATCTCAAAGCATTTTTGGACAATAAAACCTTACTTGAGATCTTTTTAGAAATTCTTTCTGAATGAATGCAAATGAGGAGCAAACACAAATGCACACGAGTTATTTAGAATCTATAAGGGTCATTAAGTGGCTATTAGCACTATTCATAGCCATATTAGGCTAGAGGAATAAGACATAAACACAAATGGCAATTTTTTTATTTTCTTTTTTGTTTCTCTCTTATTTTATTTTATTTTATTTTCATATATACATATTTTTTCATTGCAAAATCCTTATCCTTTATTGATTAATTACATGTGCATATTATGGCTATAGTTTCTTCTTTTAATAAACATACTTCATTTCCCTCAAACCTAAGCTTAATTTATTAGTCCAAATTAATTAATTAATTAAGGAAATATTTCAAAAGTAATAAAACAAGGCAAAAGTTACCATCAGACCTATACTACCTTATCCCAATTCCTAGCAAATAAGGCAAGAGAAGTAGAAAATCAATCAAATTTTAGATGTCTCTAAGACTTAATGCTTTAATGAACCAAATTAGAGTAAAATCAATCCAAATAAAAAAGGAGTATAAAAATCAAATGTTGTTTAAAATGATGCAATCTAGTATAGAAAACTAAAAATGCAAACTAAAAACATAAACGAACACATAAAACATAAAAGAAACTAAAATAACCCCTCCCTCATACTTAAAATCACACATTGCCCTCAATGTGGTTATGCAAACACACTAAAGACAATAAAAAAAATATAAGTATAGAGAAAAAGGGTTAAGAAATGCTCCCTCAATCTTATTGTGAAAATGGTGGTGGGGAATTAACTTGATACCCATTACGCTCGATGAGACGATCTATCTTATGAGACATTCACCTTTACCAATGCTTCATGTGGAGTTGTCTGGCATTAAGTTGCTCCAATTGTTGCATCATTGCTTGTTGAGCTTGGAGAACTTGTTGCCATATAGCCAAGTCACTAAGAACACTAGAACTTCCGACACCTATCTCCACATTCTTGGAAGTTGTTCTTTGTGGTTGTGCTACATCCTTTTCATTCTCATTTTATTCATTCTCATTACTATCTTCTTCACATTTTTTCACCACTTGCACCATTCGCGGGTTTTATTCCCTTTTTATCCAACATGAATCATCCTGTGCATGCTTGAGGTTGAAATTAGAATTAATAACTTCACCACGGGTGAAAAGCTTTCTTTGTAAAGTGAACCTTCCTAACACATCGCATACTTAATAAAGAAGATTGTGAGATATCAAGGGCAATAACAATTTATGTAATCATATGACCATATGTCAAAGGACCTGCAGAATGGTTAGAATAGTCAAGCAATTGATTTCATAGCCAATGAGTCCAACAAATTGGTTTCTTTTCATGAATGCACCACATCAAAAACAACTATTGTATGGACACCCTATTGCCTTCTGATTTTCCAAAAAATAAGACATTCAAGTATCTTATACAAAAGCCAATATTTATGGTCTTTGATAAACATGGCAAAACCTTTTTTAGCATTAAAAGAAGGAGGCAAATCCATAAAAAATGCCTAAAAGTGACGTGCACTAAAATCACTTGGCATTTTACGAACACCATCATTAGTAAAACCAAATACATTCTTCATGAAATTAGGAGTCAACTTATAAGTATTTCCTAGCATATGAAAGTTTATGGAATGAGAATCCTTTTCATTCATAACCAAAGAATAATAAAATTCTTGAGTCAATTGCACATAAGAATCATTTTATAAATCAACGAGTTTCTTAAGACCTATTGACTTCAATAATTTATTCATAACATTTGTCATACTCATTTTCTCAATAATAAATTTGGGTAAAAATTTAGAACCAACTATATCTCTAGTTCTACATTACACATACCTTTCTCCTTCAGATTCATGAAAAATTGGAAAAGGAGCACCAAACCTTTGAGCCATGTCTCTGGGGTTTGTCCTCCACATCCTTTTGTATGGTATCCTTGCCCTTTGAAGCCTTGAATGATTTAGGGTTCCCCATTATTAGAGAAATAGAGCAAAAGAGGAAATGGGTTGTGTAGAGAATTGAAAATTAAAGAAGAAGAAGAAAGTTTAAAATGGGAGATGGGTTTTGAAAAGAAGGGTGACAGAAGTGAAAATGAAAATGAGAAAAAGCAAAGAAAATGAAAGAAAAGAAAGAAGGAAGGACAAAAAGAATAGGAAAAATGTTTAATTCTCGGCACTAGTGATTGTAAGTACTACCGAGTCATGACAATAGAAACCAGTCACAACTCGGCACTCTGTTGTTTAAATTTGCCGAGTCATGATAGTAGGCACCAGTCATGATTCGACACCATGAGATGCACGTACCAAGTTGTAACAGTAGCACGCAGTCACGACTCGACACTCATGTTTTTAGTCAAATCATGTACATCTTAAATATAATTGAAAAATAATGTAATTGTGAAATGAAAAATAATAAAAATGAAATAAAATAAGTTTGTGGGATTAAAATATAGAATTAATCTAAGAAAAGAAATGTAAAAGCACACAAAAAAAAATCACACTAAATAAATAAATGCTAAGTTTAGGTCTATAGCTTGACCATTGCCTTAATGACATTCAAGATGGAGAAACGAGAGGGATGGAAATCCCTTTTTCCACTTGATCACCAACACTATAAGGTTTAAGATGATGGCATTTACCTTAAAAGTCTCACTTTTCACATTGGTGATTTCAATAGCACCATAAGGAAAAACTTTCACAACTCGGAACGGACCCGACCACCTTGATTTCAACTTACTAGAAAGAGTTTGAGCCTTGAATTGTATAAAAGAATAAGCTGCCCTTTATGAAACTCCTTCTTTTAAATGTGCTTGTCATGCCATTGCTTAGTTTTATCCTTATAAATTTTGGCATTCTCATAAGCATTCATCCTCAATTCTTCCAATTCATTAAGTTGAAGGAGCCTCTTTTGACCAACTTTCATTAAATCAAAATTCAATGCTCTTGTTGCCTAATAAGATCTATGTTCAAGGTCAACTGACAAGTGACAAGACTTCCCATATATCAATTGATAAGGGGTAAGACTAATGGGAGTTTTGAAAGCTATCCTATATGCCCATAATGCATCATCAATCTTCAATGCCCAATCCTTTCTTGAAGCAAAAACTGTCCTTTCCAAAATCCACTTGAGTTCTCTACAACTGACTTCAACTTGACCACTTGTTTGAGGGTGGTATGGAGTAGCAACCTTGTAAGTGACTCCATACTTCTTCAAAAGTGACTCAATTATATGGTTATAAAAATGAGAACCTCCATCACTAATCAATGCTCTTAGAGTACCAAATCTAGGAAATATGATCTTCTTAAGCATATTCTTGACAACCTTGGCATCATTTGTAATGGATGGAATAGCTTCCACCCATTTAGAGACATAATCAACCATGACAAGGATGTACTTATTTCCTAAAGAACTTGGAAATGTCCTCATAAAATCTATACCCCAAACATTAAATATTTCTACCTTTAGACTATCACTCAAAGGCATCTCATGCTTTTTAGAAATGTTACCTATTCTTTGACATCTATCATAAGCAAGCACAAAATATCGGACATCTTTAAACAATGTAGGCCACCAAAACCCAGATAAGAGTACCTTAGATGCTATCCTTAATGCACTAAAATGTCCACCTACCTCCATTGAATGATAATACTTTAAAACATCATGAACTTTATCTTGTGGAACACATCGTCTTATCAATCTGTCTCCACATCTCTTATACAACAATGGTTATTCCTAATAATAAAATTTGACATCACACAAGAATCTCATTTTCTTTCTAAAATCCATACTATAAAGCAAAACTCCACTTGCTAGATAGTTAGCAATATCGGTAAACCATGGAAGTTCTTTTTTAGCAATTTATAGAAGTTGTTCACTAGGGAATGTGTCATTGATAGGTACACCGTCATCTTGCTTCTTTAATCCCTCTTGATCTAGCCTTGAAAAATGATCCACTATAAGGGTCTCAATAACCTTCTTATCTCTAATCTCCCAATCAAATTCTTGAAGCGTCAAAATCCACTAAAGCAACCTTGGCTTCGCATCTTTCTTGCTAGAAAGATACTTGAGAGCAACATGATCTGAGTAAACAATCACCTTTTGACTAATATTATAAGTCTTAAATTTGTCAAAAGCATAAACAATGGCAAGAAGCTCTTTTTCGGTGGTAGTATAGTTGATTTAAGCATTATCAAGAAGCTTGCTAGCATAGTAGATGACATAAGGCTTCCCCTCATTTTTTTGGCCTAAAAACAGCCCCCACTGCATAATTGCTAGCATCATACAGAATCTTAAATGGCAACTCCCAATTAGGTGGCTAAAAAATAGGAGCTGAAACAAGATCTTTCTTAAGCTTTTCAAAAGAATTCAAGCATGCATCATCACACTCAAAAACTGCCTCCTTTACTAACAAGTTATACGATGGTTTGGCAATTTTAGAGAAGTCTCTAATGAATCTTCTATAGAATCCAGTATACCCAAGAAAACTTCTCACATCTTTGACACATTTTAAAGGTGGCAAATTAGCTATGACTTCAATTTTTGCTCTATCAACTTCAATGCCCCACTTTGACACCATACGACTTAAAACAATTCCTTTTTGCACCATAAAATGATATTTCTCCAAATTTATCACTAATCTATACTCTTTACACTTGTCAAGCACTTTAGAAAAGATTTTCCAGATAATTTGAAAAGTTAGTACTATAAACACTAAAATTATCCATGAAAACCTCTACACAATCATCAATTAAATCACTAAAAATGAAGAATATGCATCGTTGAAATGTGGCAGAAGCATTAGATAGCCCAAAAGGCATACGCCTAAATGCAAAGGTACCATAGGGACATGTAAAAGTAGTCTTGGGTTGGTCATCGGGATCCTATGGTATTTGGTAAAAACCACTAAGCCTATCTAAGTAGCAAAAATATGAAAAATTAGCTAATCTTTCTAAAACTTGGTCAATAAATGGTAATGGAAAATGGTCTTTCCTTGTTGCCTTATTAAGTTTTATATAATCAATGCACATACGCCATCCAGTGACAGTCCTAGTGGGCATTAAATCATTAAACTCATTTTTCATAACAGTCAAGCCACCCTTTTTAAGGACAACTTGTACGGGACTTACCCACTTGTTATCACTAATGGAAAATATAATACCATTATCAAGCAACTTGATTACCTCTTTCTTAACCACATCTTTAAGTGTAGGATTTAATCTTCTTTGACCTTCAATGGAAGGCTTAGCATCATCCTCTAAAATGATCCTATGCATACACACATTTGGGCTAATGCTTTTCAAATCATTTATAGAATAACCAATAGCACCTTCATAACTAAGTAACACATCACATAAAGCATCAACCTTATCATTAGGCAAAAATGAATTCACAATAAATGGAAATTTATAATTAGAGTTAGAAATGCATATCTTAGAGTGGATGGCAAAGGCTTGATCTCTAGCTTAACTTTTTCATTTGGTAAGGTAGACTTAAAATCATTATCCCTCTTTAAAGGCTTAAATCTTGAAGTCCTATAAGGAGGAAAATACGGAGTCACCTTCAAGAGTTTCACATCAGCTCTTTGCATCGAATATGTCTCCATGGGATCTTGCTTTAGGCACTCATATATCACTTCATTAACATATTCATCAATGGCGTCAAATGAGTCAATTCGACTTGCCACTTCTATTGGTACAGTCTTCATCATCTTGAATAAATCAAACAGCATAGACTCATTATTCACTTCCAACGTAATCTTACCTCTTTTCATGTCAATAATTACACCCACCATCACAAAAAATGGTCTACCAAATAAGATTAGGATTTTAAGATCTTTCTCTATGTCTAACACAATAAAATCTGTAGGTATAACAAATTTACCCACTTTGGTTGGCATATTTTCAAAGATGCCAAGTAGGTGAGTGACTGATTTATTTTCCATAGAAAGACACATATTTATAGGCTTAAGATCTCCCAAATCAAGCCTCTCATAGATGGAGTAAGGCATAAGACTAACATTAGCACTAATATCACACAAAGATTTATAAAATAAGTACCACTAATTACACAAGGGATAGTGAAACAACCTGGATCCTTGAGCTTTGGTGGGGATTTAGAGTGCATAGCCTTGGATTCTTCAATAAGAGAAACTAACCTATACTCCTCAAACTAATCCATACTCCTCAAGCTTGCTTTTATAGCTAATGATATCCTTCAAAAACTTACCCTATGCTAGCATGTCTCTAATGGCATCCATGAATGGTATGGTAATAGCGATCTCTTTAAGATGATTAAGGAATTTGCTAAATTGCTTATCCAAGCTATGTTTTATGACCTTTTAGGGAAAAGGTAGTGTTTTAAGATCTACCTTATATTCATCATCCTTGTTTAGTATGTCATCTCTTTTTTTACCCTTCTCAATACCTTCTACATTTTCCTTAGCACTAACAACAACATTACCATCTCCCTTACTAGTCTCCATCTCTACCACATCTTCATCATCAATCACTTTCTTACCCTTACTAGTAGCAACATTCCCCACCTCCTTACCACTCCTTAAATTAATTACTTGGCAAGTCTCTTTTGGTATAGACTTTGGTTGGCTAGGAAGCTTTCCCAAAGGTTTAGAGTTAGAGGAAGAGGCTTGTTAATCAATTTGGGTTTTAAGAATATGGTTATGGGTAGCAAGTTGATCAATTTTAGAGCTAATTTGCTTCAATTGCTCCTTATTTTGCTTATTGATGGTAATTTATTGGTTAATGAATTGCTCTATAAGAGTTTTAAGGTTGGACTTTTTCTAGGTATGGTGGAAAGCTTGTTGTTTCATAGGAAATCCAGGTGGGTTTTGTGGGTTTGTGTTTGGGTTGAATTGGGAAGGGTTAGACCTTAAGAAATCGAGGTGGTTCCTCTATTGAGGGTTGTATGTGTTTGAGTTTGGCCCATTTCTTTGGTTGAAACCTCATTGTAAATAGTTTACCTCCCTCTTGAACTCATATGGCATTCATCATATACATGAGGACCACCATATAGTTCACAAGTTGAGCTTAATTTTTCCACTGAATTGATTTGAACCTTCCTAAATAGCTTCGACAAAGCATTTACCTTGGAATTCAACATGTTTATGCTATCTAACTCAAGTATTCCTTTTCCTTTTGCCAAAGTGGTTTCATCACCCATATATCCTTGAGATGTAAGTTCTTCCAAAAAGGTAAAAGCTTCTGTTGATGTCTTGTTCATCTATTTACCACTAGAGGTTGCATTTACAATGCTCCTATCATCATCAGATAACCCGTTGTAGAAAATTTAAGGGATCATCCAATCAAGCAACATATGATGTTGACATTATCTTTGAAGCTCTTTGAATCTCTCCCAAGCTGCATAAAGTATTTTATCCTTATTTTACTTGAAAGTGCTAATCTCATTACAAAGCCTAGCTGTCTTATGTGGTGGCAAGTACTTATAGAGGAAAGCTTGCTTCAATTGATCCCATGTAGTGATAGAGTTGCTAGGTAAACTAGCAAGCCAAATTTGAGCTTTTTCCCTCATAGAAAATGGAAACAGCCTTAGCGTTATTGCATCATCTAAATATTATTAATCTTGAAGGTTGCACAAATATTAAGGAAGGTGAGGATGTGAGCATATGGGTCCTCCCTTGGCAAACCTCCAAACTAATTATTCTACACCATTTGGATGATATTAGGCTTTGTTGGAAATGGTTGGAGCTACAATACCTCCAAAATTTTTAGTTAAGTCTGATAAGGCAAAATCGCCCAAAGTCCTTCTTCACTATTCACCCATATTCGCTTGTCTTTCTTCGTACTCATTTAGTAGACTTTGTTTTATTTGCAATTAGTGAAAAGTGTGTTCCATTTTAGGGTCAAATAATAAAATATTACTTCAACTACAAGCACATCTCATGGAAGGCATAAAAAAGAAAATAAATATATAACTAATAAAAAAATTACTAAATAAGAAAATTAAACTATAATAACTAAGTAATGAATCTATCTAAAATCCTAAAGCAACCTTTTTTTATCCTAAAATAATATTAATTATATTCAATTTCCTCGAAAACGATGTTAAATTCTAATGTGGGTTAAATTATATACCCTAGCTCTTATGGCTAAGTATAGGATAATAAAGGGGTCGAATATAAGGAAATCGAGGAATTAATTACTAACCGAATAGATACTTAAATGAATAAGCTTACCAAATAATCAATTATGCAATTAGTCAAATTATAAACTTAATTAAGTACTAACTTCACCAAACTTATACAATTAATCTAAAATGTACTACAACAACAACAATTCAAGAAGTGTAGGTGGAGATTAAAATTTAGGCTAAATCAATGAACTATCAACACAAAGTGAATTATATTAATTATGAATGAAATGATTGATATAGCACAAAAATGCATACTTATTTAGTAGTATTTTAGTAATTTTATTGTTTTATTGTGGTTGTGATTTTGTGTTTTTATGCTTTTATTATATAATTTCTATCCTCCAAATGCCTTTTATGTTTGTTTGTATGTTTTAATGCGTTTTTAGGTCTAATGATCATTGAACAAGGCTTGGAATTGGTTAAAACAAGTTGGAAAGCAAGAAGACTCAATTTTGGATAATTGAAGACTGTCACGAGTCGTTCCCATGGGCACGAGTCGTTACAGGGAGCTCCTATCACGAGTCGGCACCATGGAACGACTCGGCACGCGACATTCTTGCATAGGAATTTCTGGATTGAAGCAGTCATCGTATTTCAGGCATAACCTTTTCTACAGACATGCAAATGAATTGATTCAAGTTGTTTTGAAAAGATGACTCAAAGATATAGAACTTTCATGAAGGAACTTTTCAGAAATAGAGTTATTTACATGGACAAAAATACCCCTGGAAGTTATGTAATCTGCGAAGAGATGCAACCCTTCACATTAAAGGGTGCCTTTCTATTTTATAACCACTTCTAATGCTTATATATATGTCATTAGTGCCTGAGAAACAGAGGAGGAACACAGAAATATAAAGGATAGATACAGAAAATACAAAAATTTAGAGAGATAGATTTTATGTAAGAACAAATATTATATTAAAGTTACATTTCTGAGAGTGGATTATTATATTCTATCCTACATTGATATACAAGAAGAAGGAAACAAACTATCTTATTTTAAAAGAAGGGAGAATTTAACTTGAAGGCAATAAGAAAAGGGTTTTATAATCTCAATCTCTTCTTTTATATTTTATTATTTATGTTTGTTTCTTGATTTAATCAACCATGTTTTGTGGATGAATATTTGAAGAGTCGCAATGTCAATTGAATAAGGATTATATATATTCATGCTTGCTTATTTGATTTGAATTCAATTAATTTACATATCCTTTTGTTATATATGCTTGATCATCATATGTAATTTGCTTAAACCTAATTACTTGCAATAAGAGTTGTAGTAATTTGGCAA
>CATIWO010635909.1:0-21718 GCA_949673435.1 Macaranga tanarius
CAAAGGCTATGTCTTCACAATCTAAATATCAATGGAATGATATACACAGAGTATTTTTATGTGGGAGAAGAAGGAGGAAAATTACGCAGAGAGAATTTTTTGTTCTGCCTTATTGTTAGGTTATCACTTGGGTTATATTACGTACAAAATATAAAACTCATACTCTATAAAAGAGTAGTAAGCAGACTTCTAATAGGAGTCTTTTTCATCTTATCCATAACTTAAACTAATCAAGTCATGGGTGTATATATCTTACAATGAATTTAGATTATTTTGCTTTGATTATAAATTCAATTAAGTGTCAAGACTAATACTTGATTGACTCATAGGTATTGCTTTTTTGTGAAAATTTGGAGAGTTGACTTGGTGAGTTAACATACTTTATGCCAAAGCATTTGTCTTGGAATATTTGTAAATATTAGTATTTGATTCTACCATTTTTTCACATTGATATATATATATATATATATATATATATATATATATATTGTGCAATTCTCACCATCATGGGTGTTTGCACAAAATTTTTGCAACATATTACTTTTGTAAAGTTGATGTGTTTTTTTTTCTAAGAAAATTAATAAAGTTGATGCGTTAATGGTGCTTAAAATGCAAAATAACTTCTCCGTTGATAATTTTTAGTGCTTAGTCTCTTTATTAGGTATAATATAAATTGAATTGTGGAATTTATTTTGTATTATTACAGGACTTGATAGATGAGATTGGAGTATAATTGAGTTTAAAAGATTGAGAGATTAATACTCTTCACATATATTATTATTATATTTATTTAATTATTAGTAAACTTTGCTTCTGTTTTATTCGTGAAGCTCATCTCGAATTATATTAAATATTGTATTTTTGTTATTTATTTATTACTTTAGGTAGATTTAATAATAATATATTAATAATTAAAAACAGTTTGTGCATCGTACAGATACATGATACATAACTAGTATATTTTAATTTATAATGCATACATCATGTAGATTCACAAGGTTAAATGATAAATTATATAAAAAAAAAAAATGAAATTTGCTTTCTATGGTTGCTTTGTTTTAAAACAAAGTGAGGTGCTTCATTTACGGAAATTTATCTAAATTTATGAAAAATGTGAAAAAGTATTATTGTTTTGGATAAAATGACTTAATTTTTCATAAATATAAAAATTATTATTTTTTTTGTTATAACTTGATTTATTTTACATTAAATTGTTGCTTTAAAGATTTGAATTATAGAAATCAAATTATTTTAACTATTTTTACATAAAATTATTTTTAACTAATAAAAATAATGATAGTTTATGAAAATATATCAAGTTATAATGAAAAATACTAATTCTTACACTTAGGAAAAAAATATTATTTCACAAAAACAATAATCTTTCCACATTTTTTCGTAAATTAAATAAATTTTTCTAAATTAAGATTTTTTTTCTATTACAAAAACCTTGATTAAAAAAAAACGCTTTTTATACACTTTACAAAAAAAATTCTATAATTATAAAAATTAATTACATAAGAAATGGTTTAATTTTTTTTACAAAGTAACAATTTAACAAAAAATATATCAAGTTATTACAAAAACAAAACTAATACTTATACTTACCAAAAAAAAAATAATGTTATTTCACAAAAAATAAAAAAAAATTATATTTTTCATAATTTTTTTACAAAAAATACTAATTCTTATTTTTACGGAAAATAATTATTGACACTTGGGTTGGCCCCGTCCAAGAACAAGAGCCCAATGATAAAAGTCTAAAAAATAAGCCCAACAGTTTAAAGTCTAAGATTCCAGCCCATCTGACAAGCTCACGGCCCGTTAAAGCCCATAAATCCCATCAGGTGAAAGCCAATGAGGCATCGCCTCTGTCACTGAGGCGCCAAATTTTTTTTTCAACAGAAATTATGCAACTTTTTTAAACGTTCAACCACGACTTTCTGAGACAGAAAATCATGGTTGAACGTACTGCAAAAGGTAGAGAAAATCATGGGAAGTGGGATAGAAAGAGAGAAAGGAGGAAAGGAGAGGATAAAAAAGGAAAAAATCATCAGAAGGGGTGGAAGGAAAAAAACTAAAAAAAATCACAAAATGTTCAAAAAAGAAATAGGTAGAACGAAAAAAATAATTTTGAAGGAAAAGCTAGAGTGCTTTAAAGGGGAGATGATCTGAGAAAAGATACAGAGGGAATGCACACACCACCTCAAAAATAATTTTTAAAGAAGAACTGGGGAATCAGCTTTACACTGTACGAGGCTACAATTTGCATCGCTGAAAGCACTTATGAGGGTCAAGACAAAGGAGCCAAAATCAGTATTGTTGACCCTTTGCATGATCAATATGTTGATCAATCTCAAATTAAACCTTATTTTGACTTTAACAATCAATTGTGAGATACTAAAATATTTGTTTAAGTGTGATTATAAGATAAATTAAGACCATTGATGGAGGAAGTAATAGAAGGTGATTTGAAGCTTTATTATAGTCCTCAAGAGTCCTTACTAATGTCTCTTAAAGTCACATGGATAATCTCAACTCATGTGAAATCAATTGGAGTCAAAATATATAAGTTCATAAGGGAAGGACTGCCCTCACGATTGTGAGATGAAGGGTCACGATCGTGAGGGATGCAAGTCTACACAACTGAAACGAGAAGTCCAAACTGAAGAAATGCTGCCTTGCTCATGATCGTGAGAGAAGTGGTCACGATCATGAGGGGCAGACCACGATTGTGACAGGCTTCCAACGGGCAAATTTCAACTCCAACGATCATATTTTCATCCCTCACAATCGTGAGGAGTAGGTCATGACCGAGAGGAGTCGTTTTCCTGTAAAAAAGCTGAAATTGAATTAAATGAAGAGGGAAGTGATTTTGGATATCCTTGGAGGTTTCTAACAGCTAGTTTTTGATGTCCAACTATAAATATAAGATTTAGAACTTCATTTAAGAAGTAGAGAGCTGGTAAAGAAATTGAAAAATTATTGTTCATTTATTGTGAGAATTAAATCTTTGTATATTTTAATTCTTCTTTATATTTTCTTTTACATTCAACTTTTGTAAGAGTTAGGGAGTGTTAGTTGATAGGATCTCTCTTTCTACACTTTCTTGGGATTAATAAGTGGGTAGTGAGGATCAAAATCAATAAGGTTTAAGTGGTAGCCTTGAAAAATACTTGAGTTATGAAAGGTTTAAGTGTAAGTCTTGTGAAAAATACTTAGGTTGTAAGAGGTTAGTGTTGAGCCTAGGAAAACACATTTATAAAGGTTTGGTGTGAGCCTCAAAACACTTATATCAATCTTGAGAAATAAGATTGTGTGGTTCAAAATCCTAACTTGAGGATAAGTTAGGTTGCAGATGTAGGATTGGTTGATAATCCGATCCCCTTAAAATCATTATGTCTTTTGTGTATGTTGATTGTTTCCTTTCTTGTTCTTATCCTTATTTTTGTTGTTGAGTGTGTAGGTTAAGCCATTTTCTTAATCCCTTTTTAATTTTCTTTTAGCTTTTCAAATTTCTTCTAAACTATATATTAGCCCTATTCACCCCCCTTAGGGCTTTTCTATTGGTACCAGAGATTAAATTCTAGGTATTTTATTGCTAGAATTTAAGATCATGGTGTGACACCCTCGATCACAGGCATACATGTGGTCATAATCAATCATATAGACATGGCATAAGAAAATTTTCTCAATTAGTATGTGTATATACATAAACTTTTGTACACACACATTGTCTACTACTCAACACATACATTACTCAATAAAAATAAATGGTGCACATAATATTATTACAAGATGTTATATGAAAACGAGGATGGGTATGAATGCACCAAGCTCGCCTCTGGCCCACCAGAGATCACTATCAAATACAATTCCAAACTTTATCTAACTATGCCCTAAAACATGTAAATGCAAAGGAATGAGCTTGCTACTCAGTAAGCAGTTACTAATATAATAATATATATATCTTCTCAATAACTAATTAAGGTAAACATCAAGCTACTTTACACACCAAGTGTGTAATAATCCAATACACATACATCAAGATCTTCGAAACACATACCATACATGTAAACTGGAAAATCCTATCCAAATACTAGGAATTTAAACTAATTTAGAATCCAAAATAAAACCAAAATCATTATCAGGCTGCACTAAAAGACTGGCGCTATCCAGACCACTGGCGACCGCTAATGGTCACCTAATTCAGGGGATTGGCGATCGCCAGACAGTAGCTGGTTTCAGCCACTGCTCTAAATTTCTTTGAAATACTCCCAATTAATCCCATTTACAAGCTTCCAACCAACATATAACACATACATTTACACCATTCATTACCTCATTCCTACACATTCACTTATATCCAATATATACCAAACTTATATAAAAAGTATACTAAAAAGATACATAAGGTATATAAAATTGAGCTTATATTCATGACATACCTTATGCATATCAACTGCCTTCTTTCACAACTTTGCATACATATTCAATTCACATTGGGTGTCCTCATCACACACTCATATATAAATATGCATATATATATCCACATATCCACATATGTTTCTTTAATTGGTTACCTTTTCTTTGCCTCTTGTAGCTCCTACACATATCCACATATCAATCACACATAATAAACATGGCACTTGCACCTAAACTCACTAAATGCAATTTAATGCTTAAGGTTTGTTATAGCCAAATAATGCCCACACAAGTCCAATGACCATAATATTCCTACTAAAACTAGTATTATGAGTCTACCACTAACTCCAATTGAAATTACATAATTTGGACATATATAGAATTATTTCTGGATTTTTGAACACTAACAGGTCATAGAGAGAATTAGAGTGAGCAAAAAAATACCGAGCTCTATTAAACCCTCTTAGAGGTAGATTCAACTCAATATCAAAATACAGAAGTTGTAGAGGACTCCTTTAAGTTTCCATAGCATCAAATTTTACTCAATTTAGAGTTCTATAACTATAGATATCACCATATAATCAACATATAAGAAAATTTAAAAACCAGCCTATACACTACTGCTGGCATATTTGATGCATGAACTTCGTGATACTTTCAAAACTCATAGACATATTATATAATCACTAAATTCATACAAACTCTACATATATGAGTCTACTTCTATTTTCAACTAAAATCATATAACTATCACATGTAGAGAATTAATTATAATATTTATAGTTATATCAAGTCACACAGAGTGACAGAATGAGCAACATAATGTCTGGCCCTATAAAACCATCCTGACATCATATTCAATCTAAGCTCAAAACATAAAAGTTGTAGCAGACTCTTTGAAGTTTTTAGAGCCTCCAACTATATTAAAATTAGAGTTTTAAAACCAAAGTTATAGCAAAAAAATTAGGACTGAAAACAAAGAAAAATATAACTGAATTTTCAATAACCCAAAACTTAACTTCAACCAATACAAACACAAGTAAAGCTTACCAATTTATACTCCAATGGATTAAAGACCTCCTAAAGCTTCCTAAAACCCTTAATTGCTAGCTTGTGCAATATCATAATTTCTCATAGATCTATCAAGAACTAACTCTTCTCTTCCTCTCAAATCTCTAAAATTTCTACACCAAACATACACACATATACACACACACACATACTAACCACCAATCACAATACTCCACTTGCCCCCCATAGGTGTGCCTTTAATTTAATGCATAATTATCACTAAATAGAATAATAATACTACTCTTGATAATTATAGATAAATATCACCATAATATCTCCTTAACTCCTTAATGACATGAGATTATTACCCAATAACCCATAACTTTCTATTATGACAATCTACTTCAAATTTTCTTTACAATTAAGTCCCTCTCTATAATAATAATATATATATATATATATATATATATATATATATATATATATATATATATATCCAACTTAAATAAAGTCCACTATTATACTATATATAATATAATATACTTAAGTTAGAAATACGGATACTAGAGGGCGGGTGTTAAATATGGGGAGTGAATTTTTTTATTTTTTAAACCTATAGACCCTTCTTTGATGGGAGTGACTACCCTTTCTGGAAACACAAAATGGAGCTTTATCTTGATAGCAATCCCATTAGATTATTGGATGTGATTTTAGATGGGTGGAACCCTCACGTGAAGATAGTAGAAAGTATTCAAGTTCCAAAGGAAAGAAATGAGTGGTCTCAAGAAGAGAAAGAGGAGAAGCACAAATAAGCACTATATCAGTTCTTATAGCTTCTATGTAAAGAGAGGAAGGAGGAAAAATTCAACATTGCATTTTAGCCAAGGAGATATAGGAGACCTTGGAGAACTATTATGAAGGCAACATCCAAGTTAGATCCAAGAAAGTTCAACTCCATGTCTATAAATATAAACTCTTCAAGATGAAGCCTCATGAAAGCATCATTGAAATGACAAATCGATTGAATGCCCTATTAATAACCTTAAAAAAATTAGGCAAACATTATTCAAAAAAAGAGATCAACACCAAAATCCTAAGAGTGCTTCCTAAAAAGGATTGGGAGTCAAAAGTGACTTCAATTGAAGAATCTCATTACCTCTTTAAGCTTTCAACTGACATCCTCATTGGTAAACTTCTCACTCATGTGCTTACCTTGAGGTAAAGGGAAGAGGAACAATAAGGCAAAGAGAAAAAAAAAAAGAGTCTTGCATTCAAAGCATCATAAGACTCAATTAATGAAGATGACCTTGAAGATTCAAGTAAAGATGATGAGGAGATTACATCATTCATAAGAAGCTTTATGAAGTATTTATAAAGAAAGAACTTGAGTAAGCACAAGGAATCCAAGAGAAGTAGCTCTAGGAAGGCCAAAGAAGTTATATGCTTTAAGTGCAAGAGACTCGGTCACATTCAAGATGAATATTCTAAGCTCAAGCACAAATACAAGGGAGCAAAGGAAAGGAGAAAAGCTTTTAAAGCTACTTGGAATGACTCTTCCAAATCTGAGATGGAGGAGAAGCAACAAGAAGCTTCCAACCTTTACTTTATGGCTTTGGAGGAAAATCATGGGGTACCTCTCTTATCTAATTTATTTTATGATGAATTTTGTGACTTTGATTATAATGATGTTGAGGAACATGATAATGAGAGCTCTATTGTAAGAAAAATTATTTTAAAATACAAGAATTTTCTTTCAAAGAAAAAGTTTTACAAATTAGAACTTTTAAAAATGTTAAAAGAATTTGAGAATTTGAAAGATAAGTTTTCCAAAGTGACCTCTTTAAATGAGCAACTCTCTAATGATTTGAAATGTAAATTTAATAAGACTAAAGAAGAGAATGAAAAGCTTTTTAAAGAAATTTTAGAACTAAAGAATTCTATTTTTAAGTTTTATAAAGGAAAGGAAACTCTAGATGCTCTTTTAACTTCTAAAAAATTTCATGGCAATACCTATGGTATTGGATATGAACATGAAGCATCACCATCATCATCCTCTCATAATATATTTGTGAAAGCTAACCATGATTCATCACATGCTCCTAGTGGTAGTGCTAAAACTCAAGCCACATTGGCTAAAGAGTTTCATATGCCTAAAGCTAAGTCTTTTAAGACTCATCCCCCTATGGCTCAAAGGTCTACAATAAAACCCAAAGACCTCAACCCAAGCATATTTTCATGTATATAAAGAAGCATATACCTAAGCATGTAACACCACACCATAAAGTGCATACTTATGAATGCTGGCATATGTACACTTTAGAGCTCACTTTCCTAGTAGGAGATATGTGCAACACTTTCATGCTAATAGGTATAATAAATTTACTGATGTTAGATGCTTCAATTGCATGAAATTAGGACATACTAGTAATGTATATTATTATAGGAAGCTTCATCTTAATATCTTACCTAAAGATTAGTTTGAAACTAATCAACCAAGACCTATTAAAGTTTGGGTTCAAAAAGTTGATTGATATTAAGATGTTCTTACTTGATTAGAGTGTGTTTATATGTTTTGATAAGTTATTACTTGTTTAAATTTAAGCTTGCTATCCTATATTATTAGTTGTTGTATTTTGAGTTATTTCCTTATGATCCTATGAAAATGATTTATTAATAAATATGCAAACAATAATTTATTTAAAGAGAATTTGACCCTTTGCATGATCAAAATGATTCTAAAAAATTGCACATTTATTTTCAACATTTTTCATGTTGCATGTCTTTTTCATTTGGTTTACTTACTTTTTAATTGGTATTCCTATCATTTATTTGATGTTCATTTGGTATCACACGTTCTATTTCATTTATTTTTTGTCTTTCATTTGGTATCATTCTCTTTTTCCTCCCTTTTTTACTTTGACAAAGGGGAAGAGAAATTTGGAATTTTAAATGATAATAATTATACCTAAATTACAAATAGAATGTCGAAAATAGGGAGATACTAAATATTTGTTTTGAATAAAAAATTTTGGTATGTTTAGCTCACCTTAGTATATATTGAGGGGGAAAAATTTTAAAACCCTTTAGTATATAATTGAGGAGGAGTATTGAAATTTCAAAACCCTTTAGTATATAATTAAGGGGGAGCATTGTAAAATAAATGTATATACATGCACTTAGTGATTTTTTATTATCATTCAAAAATTAACTGTCAACGTAAAAAAGTGGGAGATTGTTGACCCTTTGCATGATCAATATGTTGATCAATCTTAAATCAAACCTTATTTTGACTTTAACAATCAATTTTGAGTTACTAACATGTTTGTTTAAGTGTGATTATAAGATAAATTAAGACCATTGATGGAGGAAGCAAAAGAAGGTGATTTGAAGCTTCATTATAGTCCTCAAGAGTCCTTACTAATGTCCCTTAAAGTTACATGGATAATCTCAACTCATGTGGGATCAATTGAAGTAAAAAATATACAAGTTCATGAGGGAATGATTACCCTCATGATTGTAAGATAAAGGGTCATGATCGTGAGGGATGCAAGTCTACACAACTAAAATGAGAAGTCCAAGCTTAAGAAACCCTGCCCTGCTCACTATCTACTCCTCACGATCGTGAGAGAAGTGGTCATGATCGTGAGGGGTAGATCATGATCGTGACAGGCTTTCAACGGGCAAATTTCACCTCCAACGGTCATACTTTTATCCCTCATGATTGTGAGAAGTAGGTCACGACCTTGAGGAGCCTTTTTCCTACAAAAAAGCTAAAATTGAATTAAATGAAGAGGGAAGTGATTTTGGATGTTCTTGGAGGTTTTTAACAACTAGTTTTTTATGTTTAACTATAAATACAAGGTTTAGAACTTCATTTAAGAAGTTAGAGAGTTGGTGGAGCAATTGAGAAATTATTGATCATTTATTATGAGAATTAAATCTTTGTATATTTTAATTCTTCTTTGTATTTTCTTTTACATTCAACTCTTGTGAGAGTTGGGAAGTGTTAGTTGATAGGATCTCTTTTTCTACACTTTCTTGGGATTAAGAAGTGGGTAGTGAGGATCAAAATCAATAAGGTTTAAGTGTTAGCCTTGAAAAACACTTGAGTTGTGAAAGGGTTTAAGTGTAAGTCTTGAGAAAAATACTTGGGTTGTAAGAGGTTAGTGTTGAGTGTAGAAAAACACATTTGTAAAGGTTTGGTGTGAGCCTCTAAACACTTGTATCAATCTTGAGAAATAAGATTGGAGTAGTTCAAAATCCTAACTTGAGGATAAGTTAGGTAGCAGATGTAGGATTGGTTGATAATCCGAACTCCTTAAAATCATTGTGTATTTATGTGTGGTGATTATTTCCTTTCTTGTTCTTATCCTCATTCTTGTTATTGAGTGTGTAGGTTAAGCCCTTTATTATTTCCTTTTAACTTTTCAAATTTCTTCTAAACCACATATTAGCCCTATTCACCTCCCCTCTAGAGCTTTTCAAGTATCAACAGTAGGCTTCTTCTCAGTATTTCATTCTTCCATTTTACTTTAATTTCAAATTCTTTTTGGCATGAATTTAAGAATGATGTTAATTTAAGGTTAAGTGTATGATCGTTGTTGTTTTTTAAAGTATTGCATTCATATGGTGATCGTTGTGTGTCTACGAGAATGAAAGAGGTTGAACAATAATCATCAATGCCTAAATTCTGATTTATTTTAATGTTGTAATGTCTTAATCTCATATATTTTCAATTCATTGTTTACGTAATAATTTGTGCGTTCTTTGCCATAGAGGATGCTGAGGTAACGCCTCACTGTAGAAGCGCCGCCTCTGTGTGGCATGGATGACCTCCAAACGGCAATTTGTGATCTTTTTGCATGTATTTTTAGTTTATCGTGTACTTAAGATTTTAATTATTATACACTAACTTTTTTTTTTTTATTTCTTGTAGATTTTTCTGAGCAAATTAATTAAAAATTCTTGCAGGGATATACAATAGTCTTATGGGCTATTGTGATTGATTTAAGATTTATTTTGATTTCTGCTTTTTATTATTAATGTGCGATAATGAGTCGTAATCTTTTTTCCTCCCTCAATTTCTTTGCATACGTTTTTATTTAATCATTTTTGTTGTTTTATTTATTGTTAATTGTGGATAAATTTAAATGTGATGATATGTTGTGGATTAAAACTTAATGGTATGCAAAAAACGAATTAATTAACAAACTTTGACTAAATTGTAAAATTTGGAACTGTTTGGAGAAAATTACAATTTGCATGTAATTAAAGAAATAATTAAATAATTAAAAATAATAAAATATAAAACATGAATGAAGGTCAATCGAAAGGTCGGGTGGGCATTCCAAAAGCTCATACTCAGTTTTCGGATTCAGTCTCTGAGGACGGCTGCTGGGCTCCCTCTGTAGGATTCAGTTGCTGTATAGTGTGTCCCGGATCTTACCCGGGTGACAACTTCCTTCTCCGATCTAGGCTCAAAAAACTTGTAGTTGTATTCCTAGTAGGCCTTGAGCCCACATAATGTGGTGGTTGCCAAACACTTGGGCTCTACAATAATGTTATTTCACAAAAATTAAAATAAAATTTTATATTTTTTATAAATTTCAATAAATTTTTTAAACAAAATAACTATAGAAGTCACCTAAAAAATATTAAAATTTAAATATCATTACTTATTATTATTATTATTATTATCAATTGTATATATTCCAATATCATACAGCGCATTTCCCTTCCGCTCTCCACCACGCCCCCGCTTGAGTCTGCAAGGTTGCATAACGTTAGTGATCACATTTTGATTGAACAATCAAATGAGTAATAAATTCTAGTTACCCTAAATTCACTCTTCCATCCCTAAAAAAAAAAAAAAGGAGAATCATAAATGTCAACGGCACAATCGCAGTCTAAGTGGCAATGGGAGAACGCCACTGCAGGCGCCGCAGCAGGCTTCGCCACCGTTGCTGCCACTCACCCTCTCGATGTTGTTCGCACTAGGTTTCAAGGTCCTCAGCTCATCTTCATGTTTTTTTTTTTTTAATAATAATCAAATTAAATATTTACTTTGTTTAAAACTGGTATTAAATGATTCAACAGTTAATGATGGCCGAGTCTCCAATCTTCCAAATTATAAGAACACTGCTCAAGCCATTTTTTCCATTGCTCGCTTGGAGGTAATAATGCCTTTACCTTCTTTCTTCTCTAAATTGTGTTATTTTAAGACTTAATTGTTCATTAATTTAACTTTAGGGCCCTGAATGATTGATTCTTAGGATGGGAGTTGGTGATCAAATGCTGAGTAGCTTTTTAAAATTAAGGTGATATGTTTGTCTTGACATTATTAGTTTGTTACTTAGCATGATCAATTCACTTCTATGCTCATTTTGGTTAATATGGAGTCTGCAAGACAACTAATGACATAAATAGACACTGAAGCACAGAGCAAATCAATTACGTCAGACTGAGGTTGCACTTTTTCTTTTCCTGTTTATTGATCATTGATATCAGGATACTATGGTTCTGTGGGAACCAGAGTTATACATATGATCATGAATCACTTGTTATGAGTTACAATCTTAAGTTGCGTGCCACTTGAGGTTTATGCATGTTGAAGAGATGCATGGGACGTTCCATGTTAGCAGAAGAGAAATGAAGAATTTAAAATCTGGTTCAAGAAAATTGTTTCTTTTGCTACCTTTCACGCTAATAGGCTAATAGCTTGCTGTTTTACACCTAATGTAACTACTATGTTTATCTTATCCTTGCTACTAATGTGAAAATGAAGATTATCTTTCACATGGGTGCCCCCTGGTGCAACAGAATGCCACTAACAGCGACCTAGCTTTTTTGGTGCAGGGTCTGAAAGGGCTTTATGCAGGCTTCCTTCCTTCAGTTACTGGTTCAACAGTTTCATGGGGTTTATATTTCTTCTTGTAAGTGTCAATTCTGATAGCTGCCTGTATTCAGCATATGATTTTCTTGTATTATTTTATAAACTGAGACCATGTATCTTAACTGCTTATAGAATGCTTTCTGAGGTTGAAATCTTTTTGTTTTATTTATGTATTTAATATTTTTGTAGGTGTGTAGGGTGGGGATGGTTAATAATACTTTTTCTTCTTCTTTTTTCTTTTTCATCTATGTTATATTTTTATTAATTGCTTCATATGAGTAAATATGATGCCTCCTGCCTGGCCTTACACCCAAATATACACAAAGAAGAGATAGAGAAGAGAGATCCGGTTAAATAAAATTTTATAGGAAGTTTACTTAAGGCATACCTTTCAATCCAGATTGCTTATTCTTGTTTCTGAAGAATTTATTTTCATAAATCTTACCTAGATTGAGTTGTTAAATATGTTATCAGCTTCAAGACCTTTTTGGTTAATGGTAAAAGATTGTTCCATTAAAATTGTTGCCTTCCAGTTCTTTCGCTTGTAGTTGGAATTGTCTTTTCTCCATTCAATTGCTGCGGAATCATAAGGATGTTATCATTTTTCCCTTCCTATGACTCTGGTTTTTAATTCCAGGCGCCTGCTTGTGATCCCTGACCATTTATCAATGAATAATTTAGCATTCATGATTCTCCAGACAAGTACATTCCATCAAGTAATATAGATGCTTTAGTTGGTTAACTGTAGCAACAAGTCCAGTCACATCCTCTCAAACAGAATCATTGTATTCTCATATTAATTATTACTTACAGGTGTTTTATTTTAGTTTATTTTATTTTTGCAGCTATGGCAGAGCAAAACAAAGGTATTCTAAGAACAGGGAAGAGAAGTTGAGCCCTGGTCTTCATCTTGCATCTGCTGCAGAAGCTGGAGCTTTAGTAAGTATTTGAACCTTCAATGATTTGAATTAGGAAAATTACAGAGATTTCATACTTTATGTCAATACCAAAATATATAGGCATAGATAGTGCAAAAGAAGATTAAGGTGTTAAGATAGTTGGGGATAAGGGAAGAATGAAAAAACCCTTTACAATTCAGATATAGTTAACAGGAAATATGCAATATATATATGTTAAGCTCTAAAGTGTACTACAAAAGTTAAAGGATAAAGTAAATGCATAGTGTTAACTGGTGTGCAACTCTTTCAGTCTTTTCCTAAAAAAAGTCAATGTACCATATGTTATAACAGAAATAAATTGGTAAATCTTGATGACCCATTGGAAGAAATTTTATGTCACTAGAATAAGCAAGTACATCTGAGAAGTTGATGTTACAAGATGTTCTCACCATAACTCAGCTACATTTTTTTTAAATTGCTGCTCATAGAAGATAAGACTGAATTCAGACGTTTATTTAACAAACAAGTTCTACCTCTTCAGGTTTGTTTATGTACAAATCCTATTTGGCTTGTAAAGACAAGGATGCAGCTTCAGAATCCTCTGCATCAAACTCAACCATATACTGGGCTTTATGGTCTGCTCTGCATCTTAAATTAACTTGCTATTAATGTGCTCTCTGAGATATCCTTTCCTAGTGAGTCATTATGAACTTTGACTCCAAATGTTAATAATTAATTAAGTTTCATTCCCTAACATTAATAATTTTTTTGATTCTTTGATCTTGAATAAGATTTGATTTTGGGTGATGGTGGTTCCCAGTACTGCATACATAATCGTGTCCTCTTCTTTAGGTCTGTTGTCAGAAATTAGATGATATTTTTACATCCTTTGACTTGATTGACAATGCAAGCTAATTAAGAATTCATCTACTCTTGGATGGAAGCTTTTATTCACACCTTTTTTTTAAAAAAAGTTTGTTGGACCTATCAATTCAGCAGGAAGCCTATATTTTATTACAAAATCAATAATACATGTCATTCAGACGCATTAAACAACTTTTGCTGCAGGTGCTTATTTTTATACTTCTTGACTGTTGCTTATCATCTCTGCAATTTTCTCTTGTCAAATCAATTTTCAGACGCATTAAAAACTATAATGAGAGAGGAAGGATGGAGGGCACTTTATAAAGGAATCATTCCTGGTCTTTTCCTAGTTAGTTATTAAATCTTTTCTCCCCTCATTCTTCTTACTTTCCCTTGCTATATTTTATTTTAATAGATACTTGATGATTTTCTTCTGTATATGGTCATTAATACAAACCTATTATTAATCATGACAATATACCTTTGTGATATGAGATATTTCTGATCCTTCTCAGTCATAACTATGCCTATTGTTGAAATTTTTGATCATAGGAACCATTAGCTGTATTAGATGTGGATGATGGATCAGCCTCTCATTCATCTATATGGATTTGAGATGTTATTCTATATTTTTTTAGCTCATCTGTAGGGAAACCTGTGGTTATTTACTCATATATATTTATATTTGTATCTATATTCTACAGAAAATTTGGGACAAAGTTGTAAATAGTGATGTCAAAGACATAGGGGATATGCATGAATCTTCAGATGATACTTGTGTCGGTCATGTTACCTAGTATTGCTAATGCTACTTTATATGTTCATTTTCATGAGTAGGTATTTATGTTGCTTTAGCAGGTTTCTCATGGCGCTATTCAGTTCACAGCATATGAGGAACTTCGAAAAGTTATTGTTGACCATAAATCTAAAGTTAGCAAAAGCAATTTTAAAAGTTCTGACACAGATTTGTTGGTATGTGATCTAGATATTAATTTGATTTTCTACAGTACTCCATAATTGACTCATAGAAAAGTTTTTTATGAGAGTAGTTTTAACTTCCTGTTATTCACTCAAAAGCTAGAATTCCTTCTTCTACCTAAGTAGATAGAGAGAACATCCTTTTGGCACCTTTGTATTGGTGTTGGTGTCAGTATGTGTTGGCATGCATGGTTGTGTCTTTATCTTTAAGAGAAAGGGGAGGGGGTGACGAGGGATGAGTGTGGTTTGTAAGTAGTCATATTGGTATGAAAATGAATCTGATTAAGACATGCTTCTTATGCTTGAGAGTTGAATACTTATTGACAAGTGACGACATTACAAATGCAGAGGTACTTGCTTGCCTCATTGAATTGGTTATAGGGTGAGCAATTGAGAAATCACAATTTGGATTAGATTCCCAATTGTGATTGAGATTTTCTTACTTTACAACCTGCGGTTACTTTCTGAAATAAGCTTTCAATATGAGAAAGAACCTAAGAGAGCCGAACGACCTCTTTAAGTTTGTAAGGAACTCAAACCTGACTGAAATTTTACTTAGTATTTTCATTGACCAACGTTCACTTAAATGCAATTGAAGAAAAGAAAACCAGGACTTGAAACTAGCTAAAATGATAGAAAATAATTTTAAACAAACAGCTGCCACATTCTGCTCCTGACCTAGAACGGCCTGGAAATTCTTGATTGGGTGCATGTCAATACAAGAATTTAGAATAAGGTGAACAGAGAAAGGAATGAAGAACATTTTGGATAGATGACCTTTTTGGATTTTACACTTGTTGACTCTCTATGATACATCCCTAATATCTGAGGTTGTAATCTATGATGTGGAATGATTCTTAGAACAGGCCAGATGTGAGCAAGAACAATGCTTGCATAAAACTCCTCTCTAGCATGATACTCATTTGCAACATTTTCATTCATATGTTGATGTTCTAATGCAGAAAATCACAATTTTATTGAATACAATTTTGTTGAGACATGATGTTTTTAGTATGTTGAATAGGGTTATATGTTGTATCTCTCAATGTTAGCTCTAAGGCTTCTTCTGGTTAGCTGGCTAGATTACTATTATTTTTTTCTTTCAAAAAAAAAAAAAAGAAATTTTGCAAGTTAACCAAACAGAGCATAACTTTTGTTCAGAATAGTCATTGATGTAAAACTTTGTTAGCACTGTACAGATGTGTTCAACAAAGGCAGCCAAAACTTTTTGGGACTTAAATTATCAACAGTAATAGGGTTGCTTGTGGTGATTGTTTTCCCTCTGTTTTGCATTAATTTATACATAATGCTCCCCAATATAGGCATTTGATTTTAATTCCAATTTTCTTCCTTCATGAGGTGAAAAAAATCGTTCTGCTTCTTTGTGGCGTGCAACTTCTAAATTAACTAGGATTGTTTTTTTTTTATTTTTTTTGCATAGAATTCAGTTGATTATGCAGTTCTTGGGGGTTCTTCCAAAGTTGCTGCCATTATTTTTACATACCCATTTCAGGTAAGCTTTCTTATTGGTGGTGCAAGTGGAACATTTAGTTGTTAATCTGTTGGTTAAATATTATATCTAAATGCAGTTCGGTGATTCATCAACTTTTTTCAGGTCATTCGAGCTCGGTTGCAGGTATAGCAACTGCTAAATCTTGTTCTCTTGTTCTTTTTGGTACACCAACTTAAATGAGCCACAAAGCAAGGGGTTTGATCTCCTGTTCTGAGACCTGTTCATAGGTCTTGCGTGCTCAAGCCAACAAGAAGAAGACTGGGCTTTGTCCCGTTCTGAATAGATCTGTCCATTGGCTTGGAGACTTGCTCAACCCAACTTGAAAAATGCTAGGTTTGGGAAAGGGGCTCTGCTCCTAAACCTGATCCATGGAAGACCTCCATTTTGTGTGGGCTGAGCTTGGGATTTTATGCGACATGAGGACTGAACCATCTCAACTCACAACCTGACCCAATTAAAATATATCCATATTTTCCTTATATACATATAATGTGGATTGTGCGGGGCCAACAAATCAGGCCCCAGAATTTGGGTTAGGTTTAACACAAAAAAAAAAAAAAAAAAGAAAAAAAGAACACAAGCCTTCCAAACTTAACTAGCAGAATTCAAATCTGAGATCTCTTGATTTCCCAAGCATTTATGTTTTGGTTGGTTCTTGGGCAAAAATCCTGTTCTCTACTCTCTTGATATGTATATATATATATATGTATGTATGTATGTATGTATTTTTACCATTACACTTTACGTAAAAGACACACACACACACACACACACACACATATATATATATATATATGTATGTATGTATGTATGTCTGTATTTTTACCATTACACTTTACGTAAAAGACAGACCTAGCTGTATAATGCTTACAGGCTAGGGAGATGACTATCATCCCATTTTTTTGATAATTAATTGCTTGTCCATTTGGGTTGTAGTGGAACTTGCTAATTGTGTTTCTTCTTGATGATTGGAATATGAGATCTTTTTGTCATTTCTGCAGCAACGACCAAGTGTGGATGGAGTTCCAAAATATATGGATAGCTGGCATGTTGTGAAGGAAACAGCAAGGTGGGGATAGCATTCTTTTGGTTATTGATAGGCATACACGTAATACATTCCACCTATTATGTGTTTCATCTTGTGATCTCCTCTTTGACACAAGGAAAAAGGTGCCATTGAGGTAAAAGGCCCTTGGTGCTCACCAATCAGTGGGAATAACTTGGTTATTATTGTTAGCAAAAAAGAGAAGAAAAACTGAACTAAACATGACACTTTCTTAGACTATAGCACTACAGATTTTTTATACCATTTGTTCTTTGCTGATTTATGACAAAAACTGTATCTGGCTTATCATTGTCATATAATTTGAGGCTTTTCATGAGTGAAAAAGGAGAAGTTATGATAAGGTGGATTTAGAGAAACTATGAAATGGAATTAGTAAGTACCAGCTAAGGAAAATTTCTATCTGCAATACTAAAACTGTATTAATTTTCTGATGAATACTTGAAGAGATTAAAATGCTATACGTACTTTTGCCCACAATACTAAATGATGAGCTTTCTGTTATGCATATGTCAATGTACTTCGGTCATAAATGTCTATTTTACTTTGAGATACTCACATTTTCATTTTGTTTGCCATTGGGGCTTTCAGGTTTGAAGGTTTTCGAGGTTTCTACAGGGGCATTACACCAAATCTTCTGAAAAATGTTCCTGCTTCATCAATAACATTTATTGTTTATGAGAATGTCCTGAAGTTGTTGAAATTAATGAGAAGAAATGACTAGTTTTGTTTAGCTCTGAATTTTGCTCGCATTATTTTTTGTGCTAGTATTGCTTACAAGTTAATTGGGTTGAAAAAAATGAGAACTGAAATGCTAATGAGTCTTGAGAATTATGTAACAATTTTCTGCATAATTTTTTTTCCTCCTGACACTAGATGGTGGTTCATTTTGGGGGGCTTCAACAGAGAGCTGAAAACTGAATAACCATTTCTTTTTAGCAATAAGGGAGGATTCACAAGCTGCACCGTTCTTGGTACTACATTACCATGGAATAGATAAGGAAATTATGCGCGTGAGAAAGAAACTCTGAAGCAGTAATGAATTAAGATTGCATTGCATATTGTCTGATTTCTTCCTTACACACCACTCAGATTTCAAGGGGTATACATTAGGCTTCATCACGAAAAGAACAGATTGGCCAAGAAAACTCACAAGTCTCCTTGCATCATATCGGGTGTGCATTATTCTTTGTTCAGTATTCTTTCCCGTTCACACCTAGCAGTCATGGGCGCACACACACTAATGGAGAGCACATGCATATGTTTTACATCTTGCGAATTCAATCAACTAACACTATAATTGTTTAATCAATTTACAGATATGTGAAAAAATTTTATCTGAACTACAGGTTGAGCCCCAATCTTCAGGCTGTTTGTGCAGGGAGAGTAGGAAAGTAATGGAAGGAAGCAGCTTCCAAGCATAACTTGTTTCTTTTAGTGTGCCTAGAATCCTTATTGAAATGAAGTGTCCATGACCAACATTAACTGGCTGGTAGCTCTATAATTCATTAAAATCTAAAAAGTGAGATTTCTTTAACTTTTAATATATGTTCGTTTAGTTATGATGATTACTTGTCTCAACTCCTAAAAAGAAATTATGGATTCGTCTGCACAGATCCATGTCATGCTTGCATATGTGTACTTAGGCTTGAGCTTAATTTCTCTGTGTACTTTATAATGTGTATGCACTTGCATGCTCATGTATCTGGCAACATACATAGAAAACTTACTGAGAATCCATAAGTGAAAATGATGCAGAACTGCTTACTTAGCTGTTGCTAAAATGTCTATGGTACCTTGGATTGATGGTACTTGACTGGATATAGGCAAATCAGTAGTTTGAATTCAAACTCTAATGGCATTCTGACAATCTTGTGCTGTTTTAGGGCTGTCACTTGCTTTAATTCTTCTGGAAAGTTTTGTAATTTAACTCAGCAGTTTGTTACAAAATGGTAGAACTTTAGTAGTGAATTTTCACAAACTATCAATTTCTCTAAGTCTTCCAAAAGATGAAGTTTTGTTGAGGAAAACCTTTGTAGGAGAATGCCATTTCCCTCCAGTTGTATGATCCATTAGCTAAAACGAACATTTACAGAGCTGGCAATCTTTCCAGCTTATTAGTTGAGTGTTTCTGAAGATACGAGTTATATAGAGTTAGCTTAGTGAGATTAGACAGGAATAAATATGGGTCATGTAGCTTTTTCATCTTTCCACAGAAATACAACCTTTGCAGATGGTCAATGTGTGAAAGTTGCATTTGGGTTGGAAATGCTTCTTGCTCAGATTGGAGCAACAGAGACAATGACCAAAGTTTATGCATTCTACTTATAACTGAATGATTGAATTCACTTTTCTTCTGGATAACCCATCAATCCCTAACGGTCGAAAATTAGTCATGTTCGTTAAATCATGTTCTATCTAGCTTTCGGCCTGAATATGATATACTGGGTAAGATATTCATTCTAAGATGCCCTGTGTCTGGAGAATCAACTGGGCTATAGTCTATAGAGGCACAGATGTCTTTATCATTCAAGATCACATTAAGCACTCTCTTAAGAAAACAACGGTATCTTAAATCTAGACCTAGTGTTCTGCAAATTTCCGATGGATGGTGGAAGCTCTTTTTCTGAATTAGTCTTCCTTGATCTAGATATCTTAGTTGAGATAGGAACTATATTTTACTGGGTAGGCTGGCAATGCACTTGACATCCAAATTTAGGATCCTTTCCCAGGTTGCTTTATTTTTTATTTTCTTTGGATGAATGTGTGTGACCAATTTTTATTTAGGCACCTCTAATTTTTCTTTGGATGAAAAAAAAAAAAAAAAAAATTAGTTGGAAGTTGTGGTTTAATTTGGTAGGTTTCTTACTTTACAAATATACCTGTAAGCTAGGATGCACAAAACTTCAATTAGTAGGTGTTTTCATGTTTCAAAAACATTTTTGTAATGGAAACTTCAGGAAATTCATCAGAAACATTTTAGGGCTGTTTTTGCAAATTTAAAAAATCAGGAAACTCATATCAACTTGAAATATGTATATATAGTTTCTTGCTAAATAAGAAAGAAAATATATTCAAGAAGAATTTTATATTTTTCTAGTATTGATTGATAGTAATGAATAATGTTTTTTCAATATTTATACATAAAATTTATATTTATATATATTTTGGTATTTTTAATATTCATTTATATAGTCTATAGTTTTAATTTTACGCATTTCCATTTCTTATATTTTAAAAACATATTATTTTGTTGTATCCATTTTCACGTTTCCATTTCCATTTTCGTGCTACTTAGCCTGTAAGTTAGGATGTATGGAAACTTCAACTAGTAGACATTTTCATGTTTCAGAACCGTTTACGTATCTGAAACTTCAGGAAACTTCTCGAAAATGTTTTGTCGTTATTTTCACAAATTTAAAAAATTAGGAAACAAGTTTCCAACTTGAATGTTTTTAGTTTTTCCTAAAGAAAAAAGGAAATATATTTAAAAAATTCTATATTTTTTTAACTAAAAGAAATAATTTATAATCATATTATTGATTGACAGTAACTAATAATATTTATATATATTTAAATGTTTATGTATGTACTCTTATATTTTTAATATTTACATGTTTCCCCCACATTTTTGTTTCCTATATTTGTAAAAAACTCTTCTAGCAATAGGTTATGTTACTGCTAGACTTTAACAGATTTGGGAAAACTCCAGGGTTGAGAAATCTCTAGGATCACTATGAAAATTAGGATATGCCAGAAAGTGTAACTTATCTAGCAATAGGGATGTGCATAGTGGTGGGAAAATGGGTGGGTTGGGTGGGTATGGGTTGGGTATAAATGGGTTAGATCCTTAATTATACCCATTTATCAATTTATGACCCATTTATTATTTGTATGGGTATCTATACCCATATAACCCATACAAATTTTACCCACCCATTTATCCATATAAACCCATTTATTTTAATTTTGTTCTTTTTTTTTATTTTAGCTTTGTTTTGTTTTTTTTTTCTATTTTTTTTTTTTCTTATTTTTTTCTCTTCCTATTTTTTTTTTATTTTCTTCTTATTTTT
>CATIWO010635951.1:0-18198 GCA_949673435.1 Macaranga tanarius
AAAATAGTCCAAAACTTTTATTACACATAAGCCCCTCTCTACCAAAAGCACACACTCACTTATATGCAAACTCCAAACTCTACTGAATATATTGCAATAATATAATGCATATACAATGCATATGAAAATGCGGGTGTTACAGATACCCTAACCGTTTTGAATTGAATTGAATTTAAATTTATTTGTTCGTTTTAATTGATTTTGCAATTAAGTTAATTTTAATTGTCTAAACAAATAAATAATCAAAAGTAATTAAATAGTTAGTTCTTCAATCTCTATGGGACGATATTTATATATTACATATGATTCGTACACTTACGGGTGGTAAGCATCATGAACCGATGTTTGTATCAAATAATTTAAAAATATTAAGTGTGTAACTGTTGTTTGGTGGTAGCATGCATTAAAACTGGCCTTAGGATTTAGGTTTAAATCCTAGCAGCGTTAAAACTAAAGACTCATAACTGTTATATTCCTATCAGTGTATTAATTTTTTAAAATGAAACAAAAATCTTATTGCATGAAAACATTCAAAGCTAATACATCATATAAAAAGGAAGGGATTTCAACCCACTCCACCAGATTTTTCAAAGAACAAGCAGTCCTAGCTAATTGGTGGGTAACTTTTTCGTTGACCTTTGAATAAAAAAGAAAGCTATTTCAGAAAATCCAGATGCTAAAGCTTTGCATTCTTTTAAAACTAAACCAATACTCGACTTAGCTAATAAAGTGCTTCTTAAATCTTGAATTACCTCATGAGCATCTATTTTCATAACCAATTTGTCTATTTATTTTACCTTCAACCAACTTAGAGCTTCATATAAACTCAAAATCTCTACTTCATAGGGCAAAATATAGTCCCATTGATATAAAAGCTCTTGTTGCAATTAAGAATCCAAACTTATTACTGACAATGCATCCATAACCTATTTGGTTCTTATCATAACATAATGCTGCATCAATATTAACTTTGAGCCATCCAGCTCTCGGTCTCAACCAAAACAAAGCACCATTTTAAACTAGTTTGTGCAAATTCAGGCATATTAATATCCATTTTCTGAGACAACTTCCATTGATTCAAAATTATAGCAACTGAGTTTAGGATCCCTCGAGGTGAGAAATTCGTACCATTCCACAAAGTATCATTCCTACATCTCCACAAATTTTAGCAGCACATTACAAAGAGCTCGCTATCCTCTTTATTTTGCCTATCAAGCATCAAACCAACCCAATCTCCATAAGAGTTGCTCTTTATACCTATTATATTCAAACAATTTAAAATCAAGCAATCATTAGCTCTTGGCATTGAACTAAAGCATGAAAAACTAAATTCATCTACAGCTTTACATATAGGGCACTCTCTAGGGACATCAATTCTCCATTGTCTAAGAAGATTTTTTATAGGGAGGCAGTTTCTTACAACAGTCCAAACTAACATCTTAGATTTGTTAAGGGCTGAAATTCGCCACAATTTCTTCAAAGTTTCATTTTATTGCAAGTTTACCTCATAATGCTGTTACATTCTATAACAACTTCCCACATAATAAATTCTTCTCCTTTTGTGAATCCAATATCAATTGTCATTTCCTACTTTATAACTCAAAAGGATCTTCAAAATTAAATTTCGATATCTTTCATTAAAAACTGCTAAAATAAGATAATGGTTCTAATACTTGTGTTCTACATGCATCAAATCACTCACCTTCAAGTCCTCTAATCTTTCTCGAACCTCTGAAATCACAAAACTACTATCAATGTTAGGTAGCCAAGGACTTTTTTAACCGATTTTTTTTTTTTTTTTTTACAAAATTACGGACCAAAATAAAGCAAACATTCAGTTTGATTTAATTTTTCGATTTCGGTCGATTTGTGCTCACCTCTCCTAGTACTTGTACAATTTACCATGGATATAAGATGAAGTAGCGGGGGGTGCTGTATTTGTATAACATCAAGTGGCAAAAAAACAACTTTTATTAACCAAAGTAGTCGTGCCACGACGTGTTTTATTTTTACTATATATATATCATATAATATAATTTTATTTTTTGAACAAATAAGTTAATAAGCTAACAATAATTAAAGAAGCGGTTTTCACGGCAAAACGGTGCCAAAACAAAACCCCAAAACAACCATAAAAAACTGGTTCAGCTTATACATTACAAATTTAGCAAAAATATATTTCACGATGCTCTAATTAACTACACAGCAAATACACATTGCAATTTGCATATGCACACCACACCACACCACGCCGTCGCTGTTCATCAACCCCACCACAGGCGCTGCCGCTGAAACACTCAAATCTTAAAGGAACCGGTTGAAGAAGGTATTAGTCGATTTCTGGCGGCATTGTTTATGTGTGTATGTAGAGATTACTGTTGTTTCCTAATTCTTCTGTTCTCTGATTTGATATTGCTGAGATTTTGCGTCTCTGTGTGTGTGTGTGTGTTTGAATTTTTGGATTAGGTAAGGGAAAGTTGTGAAGTGAAAACGAAACGGTGAAAAAATGGAATCGACGGAGTCGTCTTACGTGTCATCGCCGGAGCCACCACGGAAGAGATCTCCTCCGCCACCGAATTCGCCTACTTCTGGTATATTAGATCTGATCTACTTTCTCTCTCTCATTTTTTTGGGTCATTACTTTTTTTTTTTTTTAGCTATTTTATTTTATTTTATTTGCGTATTGTTAGAGGTAAAGTTGTACTAAAAATCAAGGAAATGTGATAATTTATGTAACAATTGCAGTGAGAGGAATGTGTGTATACTGTTTGTTTTGACCTGAATTGAAACACTAACCTAGGTTTTCTGCTTGTTTTATGAGAAAAATGTGCAAAATGTAGGAAAATAATAAGTTTTGGGAGCTTAATTTTTGTGTAGAGAGGAAAATTGGTACATTGTGTATGGTTTAGCTAGGTTTCATGCTAAATTTCTGCTTGTTATTAACAGTTAGTGATTGTTGTAAAAATTAATTATAAAATGCTTTAATTCAAGCAACAAATGAACCCAGGTTATTGAAATAGCTAAAGTTCAAATGAAATACTTTCGTTGGTGGATTTAATTTGTTGGTTTGATATTATATTCATATGTGTTTTTCTTCTACGTTTTGAAGTTATACTGCAGACTCCTATAAGTTACTCAGCAGTGCTTTACATGCACAGTGTTTTCATCATTCCAAACATTGAATAACTTGTATATAATTTTTTATTTACCGGATGGAATTTTAATTTAGTGCTGAAATTCTTGTCACATTTGGTGTTTGATAATTTAATCTATCTATAAAATTGTAGGTCTTACTGATATTGTAAGTATAAAATTTAGTTTGGAGTTCTGCACTGTTTGTTCTGATGAACTCTATAGTATGTGAGGTCAGAAAGGGTGGTTTTATTTTAATGATTTGCTTCTTCTGTTTATAATATGTATGTACTTTAATTTTATTTTTTATTTTATTAAGAGGTTATACTTGTTTGCAATTCAGAGTCCATTGCTACTGTAATTGGGTGCTTTTGACAAAGTTCATATCATAAAGCATGTTTTGTTAGGTTTCCTTAGTTAAGTTCTCTGATGCCTGCCCCCAGCTCTGCTACTTAGGCTGTCCTGCAGAAAAAATCAATGTGATGTCACTAGGTCTAACAGGTTTATGCAAAGACATCAGAATTTAATTTTCTTCTCTATCTTTTGGGTTACTACATATTTTATTCTTAATTACACTTGGTGGGATATTATGACACCTGTAATTTTGTTCTGAATCATGCAACATTGACAAATTGATTTAGTGATGTATCTACTGGTCAGCAAATATGGTTGGAACTCACGCATTAACTTTGAAAATTGATTTTCTGGTCAACACATGCATGTGACAAAATTGATTTATGCTTTGGCATATATGAACCTTTAATACTGTTTTCTAATATGTTTTTCGTACAATGTTTGTCCTCATCAGACTCTGTTGAGAAGCCAACATACATTAGATTTCTTGTTTCAAATGCCGCAGCTGGTTCAGTGATTGGAAAAGGTGGAGCCACAATTACTGATTTTCAGTCGCAATCTGGAGCAAGAATTCAGTTGTCACGCAATTTTGAACTTTTCCCGGGGACATCTGATAGGATTATTTTGATATCTGGAACCTTTGATGATGTATTAAAGGGTGTGGAACTTGTTCTCGCTAAATTGATTAGTGAGGTAATCATCTTGACACAAGCTAATTCTCTACATGTTAAAATTTTCCCTGATGCTAATTCATTGATATAATTTATCCTTGTCAGCTTCATACTGAAGATGGTGATAATGTTGATCCAAGAATGAAAGTCAGACTTGTTGTTCCAAATAGCTCTTGTGGTAGCATAATTGGGAAGGGAGGATCTATTATAAAGTACGAATTACTGTTTCCTTTTGTTTTTTGTTGATACGGTAAATCTGCTTGCTCTGCCTCAAAGAAGTTAATGATGAAACAGATTACGGATGAAACTAATTCTGTGCATAGCTTCTAATTTCATGGTATATATTTGAATCCCCTTGACAATAGTTGCAAGGAGGATTAAGGTGTTGCAAAATAGTGTTTTTTTTTAAAAATCCAGTTTAACCACCATTCTCTATATTCTCTTTGTTTGGGAGGGCAAAATTTACTCAATGTCATTTAAATTTCTTTGCTTTTTTATTCTTTTAACACCATGAGAAACTTTGCAGTCCTACGTAACGTTTGAGTTGCCCTGTTACATTCCTTAGTTTTAGAATTTCACTTTCCAAAATCAACACTTCTGCAAGCGTTATTTTCATGCTTTCTTGCATGTTTCCTGGTAATTGGCAAGTTGTTGATTTATGACCCCTTCTTTAAGAACATCATTTGTTTTGGGTGCATTCTTAATTGAACTTAAGACCATCTAGTTTCTGATTCACTTGTGTTACTACCTGAGGTACCTGTGCAGGTTTGAGATTGGACACATATTGATTTTAATTTAAACCTGTTGAAAACTTCGACACTGCCGTTTGCTTGAATGCAAAATGTGAAACAACGTTGGTATAACTGAGCATGTAAAAATTGTCTGAGGCATGCTTCTAGGTTTTGCAGAACTCTTTTCTAGAACATGCATTATATAATGTTAGTCTTTGCTGATGCCATGTGGTGCCTTGTGGGGTCCATTTCTTATTTTCACAAGAAAAATGTTGTCAGTACGGTTGCTCTGTTCTAGTAGGTCTTGCATGGAATAATATTATGATGAGTTCAAGGCTAAGATTTTATTCACACATGAACAGAAATTCACACATAAACATAATATTTTTTTAGGTTGAAAATTCATAATTTAAGGATGCTAAATTGGTCGAAAATTCATAATTGCTACAGATATTACTTTGCCTTTCTTTTTCTATTGTTGTCACTGTTAAATGTGCTATTATGGTTTTCAGAATGTTTGTGAAACATGTGTTCTTTTGTTCTGGCTTGCATTTGGACTTTAGTCCTGATAGTAATGAGCCTTCTACTTGATGTTATGCTGTTTGGAACTGTGGTCTTGTGGGCTTAGGGTGCACTTTGTTCATCTATTGGCAGTTCAACCCATAATAGGTGGGTCATAAGTGCTTTATTGCCTATCTAGACCAGAAGTTGTTTGCTATTGGAATTTCTGTTAATTCTAACATCTCCAATATGGAGCTTTTGTTTTTAGATCAGTTGTTGGCTGTTGGGAGATTTCTGGAATTTGGATTACCTTGTCACTAGGATTTATTATGACAAGCTTACTGTTTCTAGATAAATGTTTTATGTGCTCAATATATATTTATGTGACAACAATGAGGAAAAATTTGCAAAGATTTGTGAACAATGTTTGAATTAATTGCAATATAGATATCTGGGCTTGGAGGTGGGAATAGTTAATTATGAATATTTGTATATGCTTAGATTTGAAATTGCTGAATTATGCTACACTCTCTCTCCATTTGTTTGACACATAAAACAAGAAAATATGGTGCAATATGGATATTGAAAGTGCTCATTCTACCTGTGTAGCAAATCATCTAACCATCATTCTGCTAAACAATTACCATTCACCACATATTTGCTGCCAGTAACTGATTCTTAGTTTTTATGAATAACTAAAACAGATTGAGATGAATTGAACACTTCTACTGCTACTGGTGGTTGAAGCACTGATATATGATGTTTGAATAAGAGTTCGAGTTGAGGAAAGAGAGTTTTCTATCGCTACAATTGTTTTTAATATTTTTGTGCTACTGTGCTATGTTCTTAACTTGTTCTTCTAGTCCATCTTATGATCCATGTAATTTATAGGTATTGAGTCTTTTAATTTTACTTTTGCAATGATTTTTCCTTTTCTTAAAGAGTTCTCTTGTGCATTTTTAATTATACTGAGTGAGTTGTTGGAGATCATTGTTATAAGCTTTATGCACGATGTAGCACACTGTAAACTTTATAGCAGTCCTCGGATTAGTGGCCAACGTACCTAATAGCCATTGGGTGTTTTGTACAGATGTCTATGGATAGTTTCTTTATCTACCTCATACTATGATGTTCAGGACCGAGTGAGAAATTTTTTCTGTACTGTACTGTACTGTACTGTTTTTCTTTTTCTTTTTATTTTTTTCTGATTAAAATATTCTGATAGGCTGTGATGGTATTTCATTCTTATTTCTTTTCTCCGACCACATTTTTCATGGTGGCATTATTTTGCAAAGAGATGCAACAATTTGATTATTGTTTTACATCATAACTAGTTCCATTGCCCTTCTAATGTTTTTTGCAAGAAGAATCAGTGCTATCTGAAGCAGAGGAAGAAAGATGCATGCTGATATGTGGATTTACCTTTCTACAGGTCATTTATTGAAGAGTCTCAAGCTGCCATTAAGATATCTCCTCAGGATAATAATTTTTACGGGTTGAATGATAGGCTGGTGACTTTGACTGGAACTCTAGAGGAGCAGATGCGAGCAATTGATCTCATTTTGTCTAAATTATATGAAGATCCTCATTACTCGCAGACTATGCATGCTCCATTCTCATATGCAGGTTTGTCTCTAGCCCTAGCTTATTTAGTCATATTCTTTGTTGTAATAACCACTTTTAGTTAATTGCATCGATATGGAACAAATTTGGACTGATCTGGTATTATTAGCTTTATCGTGGCTTGTGGTTTGACTACTATGAAAATTATAAAGTCTTATTGGGTTTGCATCCTAGTTGGATCTGGTTAGTCATAGTTTTGATGCAGAAATAAAAAGGTAGAGGGAAAAAAGGAATCTGCATCTTCAGGAGAGAAAAGAGATGGAGTGGACAATCTGCAGTACTCAAATATGTTTGTAAACTGAACCTGATATCATATATCTTCTTGAATAAAAAGCCGAGGAAAATAACTAGGTTATGGAAAACCTTGAACTAGACTTCACTTTTTAATTAATTGTTTATGGATTATGGTTCCTAATAGTCTCTTTCCGAATGAAGACTAATTGAAGAGTAAGCAAGAGCTGCAATATTGCTTGTGCCAAATTTGGCATCTGGAGTGAGTGAGATATCGGTGTAACTTTTAAATTGAACAAATTGCACTCTCATTTCTTTTGAACTAAAATCACTTTTTGCATCTTCCCAGAGAGTACTATCATAAACCGGTGCTGATTCTTCTGTGTTTATTGAACTTGTTTTTAATATGTAATCTCCTGATACGATAAAATTCATTAATTATGAAGAACTTAACATAAATATCAGAACTAGATCTAGTTCTTTCACTTGCTTCAGGATTATCAATTATTGATGTGTCCAAAGTGTTATCGAGGTTTTTTCTTTTTTTTTCCAAATTTCAAGTTTTGTTAAAAAAATGTCTGCAGTCTTTGGGATATCTGTCAGGGAAAAGAGTTTTTGAGATCTCTTATAACAAGGCATATTTAGTTAAGGAAAAAGGAGAGAGAAAGATTAAACGAAAAAGATACATCCAAATAAATGATTTAGGTAAAATCTCATTGTATTTATTTTATGAATTCTGATTTGATTGTATAAAGGGAAGGAACTATGAAGAATTCCAACTAGAGAATTCTATGAACTTCTAAAAACTATAGCTATAAAATAAAGAAATAATGGATGGTTTCTAATTAGTTTAACTCCTTAGACAAGTTGTGGGTTCTTTTGTCAGGAAGTTAAAATTATGGAAGAATGGGATGATAAGACGTTTTAAAAAGATGAAAAGAGAGCCAAAGAGAAAAAGAAATTGATTTAAATAATGAGCCAATTTGTAATTTTGTTAAATTAGTGGTTGATCGAAAAAATCTTGCATTGGCTCTGACTAGAAGTCTCTCTCTGGTTTTAGCAGCTGTGCAACATAAATACCTGGGGTAACGTATTTTTTTGATGAAATCAAGAACTCCTTATTCCTTATTATCAATTTTCGCAAAAATATTAAAAGCCTAATTACTTAAGTTTAAAAGAGTCCACTTTTCCTATATAGTAAAACTGAATGCAACTTCCTAAATGGCAGAACATTGAAGGAAATCCTGAATGTTCAATATTAGTTACTAATTATAAATGATTCCATAGAACCTTCACCTTTTACATGTACTACATTCTTCCTGTTGGGTTTGATTCTTTATGGAGGAAGTTATTGCAATGATCAGAGGCACCATTTTGATATGGAGAATCCCACCCTTGTTCTGCCCTTAAAATGGGTCGGGGGAAGGGGAAATATTGAATACATTTTCTGTAGTCTTGAAAACGACAGGCACATTTAAGGTGTAATAGTTGTAATGCACATGTCATATGTGTGTAGTCTATTATGTAGCATCTTTGAGAGGTGGACCTGATTAATGAAAAGAGCTACAGAACTCAGTTGAGATTTTATTACAAGTTGGATGACTCTTTGATATAGTTAGCATATTAGACAAGGGGGGGTGGGGGGTTTCTCTTGGAAGTTGGAACTACTGAGTTCTAAAAATCTAACAGTTTCTACTGGTGGCCATTTTAGTAAAATTTATGCAAGGATTTTTAAGCAATGGATATATAGCATGGCTTCCTTGTGGTAGCTGAAGTTGTGTTTTCTCTAAATTTAATTTCTTCTAGAACTTCTGTAACTCGAACTTTAGAAATTTTCTTCTCTTGTTTTCATGGTTTTCCATGTTTGTGCTTCCCTCAACAGTGGCATACAACTCAATGAACTATGGAGCAAACGGAGCTGGTGGAAAGTTCCAGAATAACAAGGTTTATTCTATTTCATAATGCTTTACTGTTAATTGCATTTTGTAGTGTTATATGCTGCCTCGATTACTTTGTTGTCCATCATGTGGCAAGGAGGCTCAGTGCTGATGTCTAGTTGGTCTTCGTGCATTATAAAATTATGAAATGTGAAATCAATTCAATTTTCAGTTCAGCGAGTGGTATTCTTTTTTTTTTTTTTAATTGATTTTTGGTGTAGCTCATTTACTCAATACTTGAGCAGCAATGCTGAGAATTAGCTTCCCAAAATTCATAATATTATCTTTGGTCAGTTTGGTGACCGTGAACATTGGGAGATGTTATTGGCTCTTTCATTTGTGTTATTGGCACTCCCACTATCATTCAAAATTCAAAATTATCTATTATATTCTTTCTACTTCTCCATATACACTAGTGAAAATCATAATTGTGGGAGTGCCAATAACAGGGTAATTAGCATGGGTGGTACCCAGACGTTACTCCTTGTTTCAAATTGGTACCAAACATCAATTTATTTTCTTTTAATACCTAAATTACTATTTTCATTACACTGGTAAGTCACTTAATGAATTCCGATGGTTTTTTGATGATGTGGTAAGTGGAATTAGCGTATTCCCATAGATTCTTAATGTCATTTTCCATGTCATAAGCCAACTTGTATCTTACTGATTTTGTGGCTCCTTTTATGCTTTTAGGAGAATTGAAAGTGGTTTATGATGTGGCAAATGATAGAAAGCATTTAAGGGAATATATTGATTCTGGTTGCCACGTCATCAAAAAGCCATCAGAATTCAGTAACTTGTCGGTGCTATGAAAATAGTAATTTAGGAGCTAAAAAGAAATAAATTGATGGTTAGTATTTAGTTTAAAACAAGAAATAAAGTTTGAGTACCACCAAGGCTGATTACCTGCCAATAACATCTCCCTAAATATTTGGTATTTTTTACTCCCCATGTCCCATAACAGTATGTGCATTTGAACGGTGATGCACAGTTTTCTTCACATTTTTTACTTAACCTGTATGTCTATTAGGTTGCATAGGCTTTATAGTTGATATTTGGATACGTTTGATATTTTGGCCTAAGATTCAACAGAAACTAAGTGTGTGTTTGTCATCATTTTTTGTTTTTAGATTTTTATTTATAGAAAACTATAATATATTTTGTGTTTTCTATTGATTTCGTTTGCACAATCATTTCTTATTTTGATGAATGAATGGATTCAAATAAGAGAACTATGAGAGAACCAAAAAAACAGATAATGTGTGAGAGAAAACAAGACATAAGATGGAGAAAAAAAAATGAAGAGAGAATATAGGAGAAACAAAAAACTTTATGTTATGCTTATATTTGCTTCTCATTCTGAAACTTTTCTTTCATCAACGTCTTTATGTTATGCTTATCATGCATCTTCATGATAGTGACTGTGAATATAGTTTATGTTTATAGCGTGTATAGTGATGGATGGCCTTTTGATGTTTTCCAGGAGGATCGTACCAACTCAGTGACAATTGGTGTTGCAGATGAGCATATTGGGTTGGTTGTTGGTCGTGGTGGAAGGAATATAATGGAAATAAGCCAGGTTTTTAAATGACATAAATTCTTTGTAATTACTTAATATTGTTTATGTACTAAAGTGAGGCAGTTTGTTCTGGCAGGTTAGTGGGGCCAGGATAAAAATATCAGATAGAGGGGATTTCATGTCCGGAACAAATGATAGGTAAGTACAAGAAAGATGTTGAGTTAATAATTATCCTGCCAAAAGCGTTCTGACATCTGAGGCAACAAATGATTTTTTACTCTGTTTCTCTTTTTGTCTTGTATGGCAGGAAAATCACTATTACTGGTTCACAGAGAGCCATCCGTACCGCCGAGGGCATGATAATGCAGAAGGTAGCCTATGCTTCTGAGAGGGAGTCAGATTAACTTTCAAGAATTCCAAATTATTCTTCTTCTTAATTTCTTTCTTGTGGAACCGGCAATTTCTTTAAATATTTGGTAATTTTGAAATTTGTCCATATATCTTGTCCAAGATGAGTTGGTTAGCAATTTCAAAAACTATGATCTGAAGAGCTGAAAGATATGAATTTTTTTCATACAATGCGAGAATGAGAGTGTGAGAGCAAGAGCTTTTCTATAGGAAATTTTTCAGAGTACAAATGGGTTTTCCCAGGGAAGGGAAGAAGTTGGATTAGGCTGTATTAGCTTTGACTGATTGTTAGGATTAGCTTCATTTATTTCTTGATATAGATGTAATTTCGAGATTATCAAGTTTCGCAACTGATCTATTTATGTTTCTTAAGGATATTTTGATTGATATAAAGTGCGCTTTTTTTGTTTTTATTTGCAATATCAGTGTGATTTTTACTGGGGTCTTGGATTCACCATAAAATGTAGTATTTTCAATGATTGTGAGCCATGATATATTTTAGAAGGTAGCTTTTGAAAATCTGAAGATCTCGATTGGTTAGCTAAAAAATTTTCGGTTCTTATTATTGATTAGTCCTCTTAGTTTTGTGTTCATCGAAGAGTTTTTGGACGTGTAATTGATCATGTCACTGAGATCGCAGCTGCAATGGGTCCTGTGATTTACGAAGGCGTGGTGTTGTGTCTATTGAAGAGTTGTAAACTGATAATAGTGCTTTTTAGGTACCCAAACTCCTCTATAAATCAGATTGGCTAAATGCATTTTTATGCCTATGAGCTTTTTTAACTGATTGGTCACTTGTAAACTTGAAACTGTAATTTCAATCATTTTTTAATATTTTCATATACTTTCAGCCCCTGATATATATACATATACATGCTATATGTTTGGAGAATGAAGTGTTCAAAAGTAATGAAATCACAAATTTGAGTGAGTGATAGATCAAATTTGAAGTCTAGGTATGCAATGTGTGATAGGTTAACGTTAAAATATTTAGATACTATATGAGTATGAATTTGACCAATCAAATTTGCTGAAACTTCGCAGAAATTTTTAAAGAAATCAATTATTTGAAGGTTGGCAATTATGAATGACGGACGGTTTTTTTTTTTTTTAAGTTAAATTATATCAGTTTATTTTTCCTTCTTTGAATAAATGGTAGACTTCATTAAACCGGCAAAAAAAAAAATGTAAAAGTCATCCCTTATAATGCATTTTTTTGAACAACTAGAATTTGTAATTTCATTGCAGGACGAAATGTAATCTTACATGGTTGAGGGGCACCATAAGAAATTTTCAGTCCATGAGACTTTTATAAAGAGTGGGTAAAAACTCAATTGAACTAGAAATTAAGACAAAAGGCCACTAAAAAAAAAGGCTTAAAGTATAAATAAACCAGAACAAGACAAAAGGCCACTAAAAAAAAGGCTTAAAGTATATATCAACCTCCTTGGACTTCCTTGTTCTACTCTGTCATTGTCTCCTTTAACTGTAATATTTCCAACCAGACCTTTGAAGGGAAGAGTCTCCATGGGTGGGCTAAAATTTGTTGGGGGCTACTAAAAGTTGTTGCCTCTAGGACTTGTGGGCTTGCTGTTGCAAATATGGTCTTAGTACTTGGATATGCTTTTATATATTTGTGCTATAAGTTGGACTTTAGCTCGGTGGTCTTGGGTTGGGAGAGAAATCATGTTGGAAGTAGGCTGACCTTCTTTTCTTTCAAGGCCAAAGGTTCAAATTAGACCCTAAACTTTGGTCCAAATCCTGGATTGGACCTCCATTTTTTTTTTGTTCCCATCCGGAACTCTATGTGTCCAAAATGTCTCAATTTAGACCCTCATTTGACGGGAGCCCAAACTGCCGTTAACTTTAGCTGGACATGTGGGCCCCACCATTCACATATCATGCTGCAATACCACAAACTCATCTTCACTTTTGTCACTCTGCCACCTTCCTTTCTCCACTCAAGACCACCACCACCACCACTAAAGACCAATCCTTTTCGCAAAACCTCCAGCTCTCTCCATCACTGCATCTTCTTCTTCTCTCGCTAGCAGTAGAAAGCTTCGTGCTGCTATCATTGGAGGCGGCCAAGCTGGTTCATTCACCGCTGAATCCCTTGCTTGCTGGTGGAATCGAAACTCCTCAATATGTATTTCACATGCTACTTGTCTCATTTCTCATTTCACATATATAAAAATACAAAAGAAAGAATGCAATTCTTGAAATCATATTGCTTCTTAACCAAATCCATCAACAACTATCATTATTTCCAATTCTTGAACTTGAATTTTGTTAGATTTTTGGTTACCACATGCAGGGCGGTGGTTCTACCCCATTTCGATGGGCCTGAGGTACTAGAGCTCCGGCTTGATGTCGAAGTCCCTCACCTCAAATCCAATCAAGTATTAGTTAGAACTCGTGCTGTTTCCATCAATCCCCTTGATACTAGAGTGAGTTTAGTATTGGGTTTTATTATGTCTGTTTGTTAACTTATATGTTTTAATGAATTCAATGTGAATAGTGAATTGTTGGTGTGAGAAATGATATAAAAGTAGTTACTATTAAGGAATTTGGTGTTTAATAAAGGTGGGTTTTTCATGTAAAATATAATTGCAGAAGGTATACATATGTATAAAATTGGATTCTCCATCTTTTCTTGGTTTAATAAAGAAGGCTCAATGAGGCAGGAGACTTGCATATTTTCTTAGTTTTTGTCATCTACTGCTACCTCTAAGCCTTCCTGTAACAAAAAAAAAAGAAAATTTAGAGAGGTAATTCAGATTGGATTTGAAGTGAAAGAGGGAGCGGGATTTGAAAGATGATAGAGAAATATTGCAGGCAAAAGAGCAGGAGGTGGCCATCACACAATCCAATTTATAAAACTCATAAACCCAAATCAACTTATTAGCCAATATAATGGAAACTTTTGAGACCAACCAAAAATTTGAAACATCTTTGAAGTGTTGCAGTAATGAGAGGGAAGAAAAAGATAGTGTTTCTAGAGTTGGTGGTTAAAGGATCAAAGAGTAGTGTTCTTACAATGGCTTCGACCTTTGTTTTCACTATATTTTTCAATTTGCTCATCACTTCGATGACGTTCTCTTCTTTCGTGAATGCTCAAACAGACATGAACAAAGTAGCCCCAGGTTCGACCCTCTTTGGTAATGATGATAACTCTTCTTAGAGCTCACCATCCGGTGATTTTGCTTTCGGATTCCGCCATTTTCCCGGTCAAGAAGATCAGTTTGTTCTTGCTATATGGTTCGCCAGGATACATGACATAACTATTGTGTGGTCTGCATATAAACAACCTGTGCCCAGAATATATATATATATACATGCAATGTTTATCAAGCCATGGGATTTGTGTTGTTGATTTTTTTTATTGTTGAGATCCAAGTTAATAGAGGAGAAATTTTATAACAGTGGGATAAGAGCAAACGTGTGCTATTGAATAAAAAAAAAGTGAGTCCCACCATGCCAACTCATCAATATTTAAAGGTGGTTTCTCATTCTGTTAAGGTAGGGTTCAATTTGAGACAAATTGGAGACATAAAGTTCCAAATGGGAATAAAAAAAATATAAAAGTCTAATTTAAGATTTAGGCTAAAGTTGAGGGTCCAATTTGAACCTTTGGCCTTTCTTTCAATGACTATTAGGCCTGAGTCTGTCTTATAAGGTTTTTGAGAAGGATCATGAGTTTCTTAGTGGGATTGCTCATCATTACCTATTGACAACTTTGAAAGTGACAATTGAACGTGCAAGAAGTAAACTCTGTTGACAATTTGATTGAGGGTGATCTTCTACACTAGTCCCATACCCATAGACGAAAGGAATATAATATACTTTTTGAAGGACATTAATTAATAGAAGAAGATAATTGCACTCCCCACGTATAGAAGTAGCTCTTTGCTGATTTGAATAGACAATCTTATTAAGAATTAAAAGAAAAGCTATTACTATTGATGCATGCTAACTTGGAATCATATCCGTTGTGATGTCACCTGTTATTTAATAGAAGTTTGCTCTTAAATCCCTAAATTAAAGGTTTTAAAAGTGAAAGGATGTGAGGAATTTAAGGGACTTGAAAGAATAAACTATTTTAAAAAATTGAATAAATAGCAAAGAATCATATAGTCGTGAATGGTGTTAGGGTTGTTTTTAAAACCCTGAGGGCCAATAATGAAAATCTAGAAATACTCTACCATTGTAAGAGATTGAGGAACAACTTTCAAACCCCTTTTGAAACCCTTTTACACTACTAGATTACCTTTTTAGACTAACCAAACCTTTTTTAGACTTTACCAAACCTAATTCAACCCTTTATCATACCCTGAGTGTGTGAGGAAAAGAGTTTAGACTGTTATTCAGTGGAAAATATCTTTTAGATATTACTTCCTAAGTTAATAACTCGAGTCCTGGAAAGAGACTATTGTAGGTTAGCTTTAGGTATTTTTTGATTCAATTTATATCCTGAGAGCCTAGATTTAGCCTTGGGAAGACTTGAGATGAGTTAACATTTCATCAATTGTGCTTTCTAGGGATCAAATTGAGCTCTCAAGGCCAAATTGAGTCCCAAAAGTGTTATTTTAGGCCTAAATTGAGTTACCTTTTGGCAAAAAGTCACATTTGACATTTCAGACGTTAAAGCGGACCCCACATATGTCCATATCCTCATTTTTTATTCATTAAAATAAGGCACATGCTCCAATATTGATGACTAAGTAAAGAATATACTATTTAGGAATATTCCAAGCCATGTGTCACTTAAAAGAGCTAAAGTGTATATTCCTTTATCTTTTATACCCTTTTATAATGTAATTTAATTGCATAATTTGTCATGGAGTATCTTACCTATAAATAAAAGCTTTAAGGAAATATTTTGGGGGAGAGTGCCTAATTATTATAGAGAGAAAGTGGCTGGAAAATCAAATTAAAAACCAAAAGTGTTTTTAAAAGAGAATTAGGAGATAAAATAAAAAAACCAAACTAAAACTCTACCCATTCTCCCAATGAATCCTTTCTAATCCCTAATCACTCTTTAGTATCACTCATCTCAGTCTTTTCTACTCATTTCTAGAACCTTAAATCACTTAAAAACCTCATCTAAATACAAATAAAATCAACCTCAAACTTATTCACACTTACTTAGCCTCTTTACTTCAATCTTTGATTCAATCTCTTTTTTTAGTGAGTTTTAATTAAATTTCTAGTGATATTTGAGGCTAAACACTTTCAAAAATACCTCCTTTAACTTTTATGATCTTTAGTTAAGGGTATTGGGGCTTATTTTGATTATTTTTTGAGCTAAAAAATAAGGAGTCTGAGCCCAGGATGAATAACCATTTGGTTGTTTATGCCAAAACCAGTTGTTCAACTTTTCTGGCTAGCTATTCCTTGTTGCAAGGCCAGTTGTTCAGGCCAAAACTTATAGATCTTTATGTTTTTAGTCTAAAATGACTCAAAAGATGAATTTAGGGACCACTTGAACTTTTGGAAAAGTAGTTTTGCTTTGCAAATACAACGCTAAATGGCTATAATGATTCGAAAAAGATAATTTTTCTTTTGTTTTCACTTTAAAACTTTTGATTTCAACCTTTAAAATTTGTTTTAATGCATTCTTTTACATCATAATAAGTTGTCAGTTAATCTTAAGTATTTTAATTGCTTTTGATTAATAATTGAAAACTTGTTATATCTTTTGTGCTTTCATTATTTGTGGATCTTTGTGTATGATATATGTTACTAACCTTTTGTGTTTTGATGTTAATCTTTGCATTCTTGCATTATCCATTTACATTTTCATATGTATGATTGCATATCATATGCTTGCTTCATTCTTTAGCTATTGTAGGTGCATTCTTATATGAACCTTGAATTGCATTATTATTATTCTTTTGTGAACTCCAAAATTACATTCAAATTATGTGAACCATGAAATTTCATAATGCATCATATGCATTTATGTACACCTCAAAATCAATGTTGCTTGAATCATGTATTTGCATTGTATAATTACATTATATATATCTTATGATCAAATTTCAAACTCTCGATTTCAATACTAACTCTACTAACACCTAACTTTTATTAATTATGCCATTTATTTGTATATGCACTTTATTTATTTTTTATGTTGCTTATATTATCAATCTCTCTCTTTCTCTCTCTATGTGTGTGTGTGTTATTACATTATCATGCTCTTACTCTCAGTTTCTTAATCTAACCTTTTTTGTTCTCATTTTATGATTTTATTATCATATATTGTAGATTATCACTAACTAACCTTTTATTCTCTTGTTTATACTAATCCTTTTCTCATGTCACATTCAATATGCTATGTGCTTTTAACATTTGAATTATTTCTTTTCTTAACCTTGTTTCCACTAATCATCTTATGTTAATGTCTGCATTCTCATGTTATCTTCATGTTCACTACATTTTCTACACTTTTTCCTCATTTTCTTTGATTATAAAGTGGGAATAATGTCTTAAATGAAAAGAAGTAGTAACTTGTTGAAAGTGATCAATTTATTAGAGGTTCAAATTCTTATTTGATGCCTGATGATGAGTTGAGAATACCATTACTATAACAAGTTAAGGACATCAAGTTGTTCAAGTTGCTAAATTCACTTTATAATCACAATTTACAATGTTAATTTTCTTTTCATATTTTCTGTTTAAATTGTGATTAGAGGTGAGCACGGTTCGGGTAAATCCGGGGAAAAAAAATCTCCAGTACCGTACCATATTTCGAAAATTTTAAAAATAAATTCTCTAGTATCAGTACCATTTTTCGGTACGGGAATACTGTGCCGTACCAGTTTTTCGGTACGGTTCGGTACAAAGATTCGGTTCTTTCGGAACGGATCGGTATGGTTCGGTACGGTTAAGAAATTCTGAAATTTATATTATTGATGAAATTTATATTTATTAACAACAATTAAATAAAAAAATTACTTTAAAACCCATTACAAAAAATAATGATAATACTAACTAATAAATATGTTAAATAAAGTTTAATTAATTGTATTATATAATATTTATTTAAAATTGTACTTGATATTAACACTATTTTACATCAAAAT
>CATIWO010636015.1:0-19336 GCA_949673435.1 Macaranga tanarius
ATTCTCACCATTACACCCTTCCCCAAGTATGATATTTAACTAGCCTAAGACTTGTGGAACCTACAGGACACCTAGCAATTCAGCCATTGGCTGCAGGGAACTTTTAACTGATTTGACAAAGCTCCAGTGGGTAACAATACCTTCACCTTGGATTTGGATGGAGCATTTGAAATTGAAAGAACTGAATTTAAGTAGCAATAGGTTTCCATGGTCAATAAGATTCACATTCTAAGTTCAATTCATGGATAAGGATAAACAGTGTAATCTCAAATCCACCTGAGCAGTCAACCACATTTATGAATCTAAACTTCATAACTATTGGCTAGCTATTGCTTCCAAAAATTTAAGCTAAATCATGTCCAATTACCCTTCTTGAAATTCTTCCATCCAAATATAACATTTGTTTGTTCATTGTAAAACTATACTTGAAAAAGCATCTACCAAATACTTTAGCTAGCATATATCATATCAAGCATAAACTCCATGCTCTACAAAGAAAATCATTCACAAATTAGCCAAATGCACACAAACAAAACCTGGATAAATTATATGAAATGTTCTGTCATTCTAATCAAAATCACACTAAAAACATTGGCATGAAAAATTCAAAATTTGACATTCCTACATTACCCCTAATATGTCAAAGTGTTAATCTCTTTGGGACAACCAAACCAAGCCCTTTTCTGGGGATTTAAATCAGTCTAAGCGATCACCAATGAAGCTTAAAAGAAATACCCTTCAAAGAAATTTTTCCTTGTAAAGCATTTCAAATTTTTAAGATTTAGGACTTGTCTAATGAGAATTCCTAGTTTATTAATGTGAGGGAAGAAGAGTGTATGAGAGGGCTTTGTTTGTGGGCTCACTAAGACTACAAAAATTTGACATATATCGCATGTGAACATTAGAAAGGGTTTGTGGCCTGATTTTGGTTTAAGTACCCAGAATGCAAAAAGCATGAAAGTTCAATTGTGAGATGGACTTGGTTAAAGTTTAGAACCGAAAAGCAGTAAAAGTTCTGAAGGGTCAAGAAAATCCTTACATGCTATTCCTAGGAAGATTCATGGCAACCAGATTTTTGAACACTTCTTCTCTCTCTTTTTTATGGAACACCAGAAGATCATTACATCCATCCATGCTAAATATCTCAATAGCAACAGGACGGAGTTGGTAATCACGTTTCAAAAGCTCATGGACACTATTGAGCTTCCACATATGCCAAGGATGTGGTAAATTACTGCTAGTATGCACTTTCTCCTTGCCCCATGCGCCACCATTATAGGCCCATGCTCTTCCCCCGACACATGTCTTCACCACAGTGCTCCAAGATGAAGTTGACTTCGACTGGAAGTCTATACTGCCAGTAACATCCTTCTTTACACCTAAAGCCTGATCAATAACTGAGAGTTCATCTTCACATTCCTTTTCACAAATGCACCCAGAATCATCAATATAAAAGTTCTCAATCACATATAAGCAAAGTTCTCCAATCAAAAATATGCCATCATGTTTGTCCAGACCCACGACTCGCTCACAGTTATACTTGAATCGTATCTTTTCAAGAGGTTCCAAATATGGTCTGATTAGATATTCACCATTGTCATTCAGTTCCTTGTCGGATTTATCCTCTATGACCTTCACATCGTCAACTTTATTAGAAGACGATTGCCTTGGAGATCCTAGATCAGATCTTCCATGCATGCTCTCTGATGCTGGGGCAGACAACGAACTGGACTTGACGCCAAACTCTTGAGCTGAGTGAAGGCTAGCTTCATTAACACTGCTAGCTCTATCATAATTCCATCCACTCTTAACAGAAGCTACACCTTTGACATCATCTGGTTCTTTAAAGAATTCACCATACATCTCATCAGCGCCATTCTGTTCAGCATTGTCAGTCAAAATATTAAAAAATAGATCAGAGTCTGAATCAGATACATCACGCTCACCCTCATGCCTTGCTTTGGACAACTCTACTCCTCCTAATTCAAACTGCCCACTGAGAACATTTTGGATGGTGTCAATCTTCAATTTGCAACGCTCAAGCTTTTTGCGCATCCTATATGGACCTTCAATGGAACAAAGCTGCCATTCCGGTTCTTCAGGCAAAGAGGATTTACGCATTGGAAAAATTCCCCGTTCATGTACAAGTTGCTGAAGAAGTGTTTGCCACTCACTTTCAGCATGGAGAATCCATCCATATTTATCTTGGCGAACAACTCTCAACTCAGTAGACATTGCATCCCGAACCACTTCCAATGCATATCTTCGCTCAGTTACCTGCTCCCAATGTCGTAAGTCAAGCTTTGAAATTTCCCGTGACCTTCTCCCCATTTCCCTCTTACGACGACCCTCCACACTTTTTATCCTCACCCCTGGAAATTTTGCCGATCCAGCAATATATTGGTGCCACATAATCAATGCACACTGTTCCAATACTTTGTTGACTATCTGTTCAGAATTCTTAAGCCACTCATAAAAAGCAGACAGTTTTCCAGTCAATAGTCCGTCAAAACCACCATGTAGCACATCCATATGCTGTCCCTGGTTTGGTTTACACACCAATAAATCCTCTAGTGAAGCCCTGCGATGCACCAGTAGATACTTGATGATATCAACAGCCACATTCTGAACATTTTGCCTTTGGTCAAGGAGAAGATATACTAGATTTACACAAAGACAGCAATTCAAATCAGTATCAAGATTGCTGGGGCAGAATATAATTCGCCTGTGAGCAACTAACAAGTGTAAAACTGTAAAGATATCAATTCCTGAATCTTCTTGTGAAGCGTTAGAGGATAATCTCTTCTTGGGTTCAATACGCAAACCTAAGCATGAAAGGAGATCATCTTCTCCAATGTTGGCCAGGAAAGATGGCAGAAAACAGCACATTATCATGCGATTGGTGTTCTTAAGAAGTGAATGTACATAAGCATCAAGTTGCCTGCTTCCTCTGGTTATAGATAGGAGACCCTTTCCTGCAGGAGTGGCTTCTTCAATTCGGCCATCTTTGTTTGCCAATTGCAACATTGACAACAAGAACTCCAGAGTTTTCAGCACACCAGCAGGTTGAGGAAAAGCACCCATGTAGACACGATCCACTATCATCCAGCATAAGGCATCTAAGTTTGAGGACCATCGAGTTTTGTCTAATTTCTTCTGATCTTCCTCATCATCACGCAGAAGACGCCTTTCCACAAAGTTCATCAGTCTAGAAAGACACAACCCCTGAAAAACTAAAACTGATTCAGCATCAACATATAAAGGCACCATTTCTAGGATGCCCTCAATAACATGAGCTGCTTTAATCTGCTCAGTGAAATAATCAGAAAGCACTTCTGCCATAAAATCTAGCATAGCAGTAGCTCCTGCAGAACATGGACCACCTCCGTAACCAGAATCATCAATTTCAAGGAGTAGCTTTGCACTGACAGAACAAGATGCGGTTGCAGCAGATGGCCCTTGAGGCAACTTTAAGTCTGGAGAAGCATCAAATTCACTAAACGAAATAGAGGACTCCATAGAAGGAGTAGCTTGCAAAGAAGGTTTAGATTCATTATGGCTTGCACCTCCAAGCCAGGATGTTAATGCAACAACCGGAGATGAAGAGGATGTAAAAGGGATTCTTGAAGTTGACTTCTCAGATATAATGGGAGAACCCAATGTGTTGAGAGACACAGAACTCTGAGTATCTGCCAGGTGAATGGAATCTATAGTACCATTAATATTTTGGATGTTTGATTCATTTGAACTAGAGGTGGCAGACACCTGATCAACAATATCACCATCCAATCTCTGAACAGCTTGGGCACCTTCCTGAACTGATTCTTTTAAATCCTGGTGCAAATCAGTGATCTTGATCTCTGCTTTATCTGCAAGATAATTTTGCTGCAAAGGCATGTCATCAGAACTCGTGCTCACATGTGCTTTTGGGAAGCTCCCAACACTGATGGAGGTCTTGGCAGATTGTTCTTGTTCGTGTGGCAAACTTGAGAACGTATTTTGAGAGCTACTAGTGTCATCGGAATCGTTCAAGTTCTTCTCTTCTGTCTTCTCAGATAGTGTCTTTGACATATTCACTGCATAAGCTGCCCTGCAAGACATACATGAAAAAAATAAATATATAAAGCTCGAAAAAAGAGACAACTGCTTAAATTGAGCAAGTAAAAAGTAAACAGAAAAGATGCATCTTTCAATAAATTCCTTCCAGATCAGCATGGAAACAAAAGACAACCAGGAACAAACCTAATGCAAGAAAAATAAAGTTCAATGCAACTTTCAAGAAATTCTGGCTTTCTGCAAACAGCAGAAAAAGGAGGGCACATCTTTGCTAGATCAACCATAAATCTCAGGACTGAGGTTGCAGTAGCTGGAGCTGAAGCTTCACCGCCCATTAAACGTGCTGCATAAGTCTTATGCATCAGAGCTTCACCCTGAAGCTCACCAGCCATGTCTGCATTACCCTCCATGAGCTCCGCTATAAGGCTAGCACCAACCTGGGAAAGATTTCCAGTTTGATGAGAAACCATCAACTGCATGTTCAACTTATCAAATGTAGATTTCGCCATGGCAATCACAGATTCCAAAAGTTCCACAAACTTCAAATCTAAATAGCTACCATCACTGGGTATGAGGGCATGAAAATCTAGCATGCGGACCTCTGGTAGTCTAGGGTAAACAGGCTTTCCAAATACCAATGAGAACAATATATAATATATATCTGGGGAATCATAAAAACTTGGAAGCACCCTCATCAAACCCTGATAACCACCACTGGTGCGAAATTTAAGTGCAAATGTGGGAGAAGAAGCAAGACTCACACCAAGAAGAGTCATGATCCATCTCATACTTGTAGGATGGACAGCTTCATCAAGAAAATATGTTATTAATTTTGACGAAACAATTTTATGCCACTGCTCTAGCAACTCCTCCGATTTTATGGTTACTTGTAGATCTATAAGCATCTCAAGCAGCATATTCCTTACGATAACATGCTTACCCATCAGTTCTCGCATAATTTGATGCCGTGGTTTCAGTTCGGGTGGATCAAAAGTCATAATCACAAATCTAACCACATTTTCAAGTTCAGAAGTCAGGAACCCATCTTCCAAAATGACACCAAGCAAAACAACTAACTTTTCCAAAACTGAAACTTCAACATCACCACGCTGCAGAGTCACAAGTAAATGTTGAACAAGATTAATTCGCCGTAAAACTGTGAGATTATGATTCCTGTACCAGTGCATAGATACTAAATGCTCAAGAAACCCCAGAAGAGCAATTTGAATTGGAACTGGAGCAGTTACCCACAATGTCCAATCCAACAAGACATGTTCAACCATATCTGCATTCGACAAGACAATACAATTTGAAGTTTCAACCAGCATGTCAGAATTCTCTAGCTCTGAGATGTGACTGAATGAATCCATATCTCCATGAGATCCACTAGAAGATGTTTCTTCATGAAATTTTGACAAGCTAAGATTCTCAAATCCAACTTCCTGCATAGTTGCAGCAGGTGACAAAGTAGTTTTTGTATTTTCAAACTTCTTTGGTTCCAAAAATGATGCCTCGCATGCAGCAATTTGAAAAAATATCTCAAGAGATTGCATGTCAACTAATGACATTCTACGACGCAGAAATAGAGCCAGCAAATGGTATCCCCGATGCATTTGCATATCTCTAACATTCTGCGCATTCTGATGAAGGGCACAGGCAAGTAATGTCAATGACATGTGAAGCATATCCCTAGTTTCAGCAGATTCAATAAGAGCCAGAACAACAGGCATCCCACCAACAGGGCGGATTGTATCTCCTATCACACACTGCCTACAAACATAGATGTCCCCATGAAGACGTCCAAATCGTGGTATACCTGAAAATAGATGTGAGAGAGAGAGAAATAATCAAGAAAAACTTTTATAAATACCATTCTTAAATGTATTTCACTAAGTTACACACTCAATGTTTACAAGTCAAATTCCCTTGTTAGTTGCTTACCGCCAATAGGAGAAGCAGCTGCTGACATAGGATCAACCAGATTGAGCAATGAGAATGTCCCAGATGCTCGAATAGCTTCAGCACAAGTTCCATCAAATGCAAATATAAGTTTCTTTCCAGAGAGCTGCAATGAGAGGTTTCCCAGCCTCTCTAAATCCCAAACAATGCCACTGCCATCTGACTTAGAATCACCTGGCTTAAAAGAATTTTCAACCTTCTGTGCATTTGTCAAAGGTAAGTCAGTATCTAATGAATCCAAGATGGCCATACTTCCACCACCACAAGCCTGGTTAGGGACAAAACGAAGAAGATCTGAGTCTTGAAAGAGCCCTCTGTATCCTCGACCAAGAACGTACATGAAGCATATACAACCTGATGTAAGCACCTCTTCAAAAAGATAGCAAGAACGGAGTTTCCAAGTCAAGTCACTAACTCTTGCACAAATAGGTGGTGTTCCAATCGTCACCTGCAAGGGTTTTCCCATAGGAGATGGAGAATATCCCAGTTTCCCTGTGTGCCTCAGCTTTCCATTGAGATACACATAGGCAACGCTAGCTTGAAATAAACCAGCCAGTGCATTTGGTTTGCTATGAACAATTGCAAGGTGATGCCACCTGCCTTCTTCCAACTCTAATCCAGGAAATGACAGAGAGGAAGAGTTGCTGGTAGCAAGGGTTAGAACGCCATCCTCTCGGACATAAAGTTCAGCGAAGAATGTGTTTTCATTACCTGCTGTACCAACAGAAAATATCCGAAGAATGTGACGATCATTGTGCTGCCCACTAGAACCACTCTGCCTCTTATAAGGGCCTGATTTGGAAGGTTCTGTTTCCTTCACTTGTGATTTTAAGAAATTTTTGAACTGGAACCAACACACAAATGAATATCCAGCAGCTGGAGGCCAAGACCTTTCACCCAGAGAAACCTGAACAGAAGCTTGGCCAATCTTACTCATATCCATCTCAACAAATGGGGCCAAAGAGATATTTTCTGAGGCCATATCTTCCATAAGAATTAATCTTTCCATCATATCAACAAGATTATGGCCTGAATTTTTCAGCCTCATTTGTAGAAGATATCTGATAAGCAGTCGAAGTTCTGATGCTGACAACCTATCACAAGAAATATAAACCTTAGTTTCTAAGACAATAAATAACCACCGAAGAATAAGCAATGTAACAGTCCCTAGAAAATGTAAGAATCCTACCTATATGCCCCAAGAACCTCCACAATCTTCAGTACATAAGAAAGTAAAGGAGAGGAACCCAAAAGAAAGGGATGAATTATCTCCAATAAAAGTTCCACACAACCTAGACAAAGAAAAAGCAAATTAATAAATATATGCACGAAGAAAGGGTGATGGAACTAGCCAATAAAAGAAAAATACACATGGAAGAACAAAAAATTCCATTTCTTACCTACAGAGGTAAGATTTTCCTGATTAAAGGGCCCAGCACGAGCAAGCCTATCAATAAGATTCAGCAATTCTAACTGAACCTTGGGAGTAAAGAACAACAATGAACGGATCAGAACTTTAACAGCACCAGCATTGTACACGCGTTCCTTATCAGGATTAAAGAGACCAGATGGAGTCATTATAAGAGAACCACCTGACTCAGATTCAACCATATCAGCTGCTGTGGCACTATCTGACAAGAATGGTGGAAGTACAATTTCAAGAGCTAGCTCCAACAATAACCGTATGACTTGTTTCTCACATTCCACAGAAAGCAAGCCAGACTCAGCTAGAAGATCATAAAAAGTTTGGGATAATATAATAGAATGCAACTTTGTCCTATTAATAGCATTGTCACGAACTCCAGCTGTCATTAGGCGCATTAAGTATGTAAAAACTTTAATATGAACCCCTAAAGAAGATTCATCCATCAGTTCTGCATCACCTTGAAAACTATGAAGTGTGGTCAAAAGAAGAGAAAAACCAGTGGCTTCACCAAAGACCCTCTGAGCAGAACTGTTGGCTCCCAACACACGCCACAAGGCACCCATTGTGTCACATTTTGCATCATTTTCAAGCCTATATTGATGTCCTATGCTACTTGTAACCATTCCACTTTTAAGAACTTCAACAACTGCACCTAATTCTTCAGCATGAGCCTGGAAAATTGAAAATCTAATTATTATTTTAGGCAATACTGCATAAAAAAAACTAGGAGTATACAAATGCATGTTCTCAGTTTTGCACAAGAACATTAATATGTGTAATGATTATTTTTCTGGTATGGAAAAACTACCACTGGTACAACCAGCTGCACCAATGTACAGGGATCAAAAAAAATTGGAAAGAATAATGATAAGTCCTAGAGGTAATACAAGTCCAAAGCCAAACCAAATGAATTAAGATACTGAAACACTGACAAACCTGTGCAGCATCTTCAGTGATTAAACAGGACAATATGCGGAGAACCCCAGGACGATGAACATTAGACACCAGAAAAGGAAGAACAATAGTCACACCATTAGCTGAACGAAATGATGCTTGGTTAGCTTCCGCTTTCTTCACTAAAGAGACCATACAATCCCATGCAACATATATTGTGTCCTCGATTTCAAAGATAGGAAACTTTCCTAAACCAGATTCCATTAACTTGGGAGAAGAAAGAATAGCATCTTTACTGTCTAAGTGTTTCTTGAAGCTGCTTGAGCCAGATTTTCTTTCTGACTGATTAGGATTAACACTTTGTTGATCAGGACCCAAAAGAAACTTATGTTGCTTCAAATCATCTAGTAAAACTTCCAGTACACCAACTTCTCGCAGGACTTTTTTGTATTGCTGATCAAATGATAAAAGTTTCACGAAGAAAGACAGTATCGTGTGCTTCAATTCTGATGTTATTGGTTGCTGCAATAAGCAACAGAGGGAAAGCAATTCTTGCTCAGGAATACAATTCACAACAGTCACAGCATATTCAAGAATTTTCAAGATTATCTCTTGTAAAGAAGGAGGAAAACCAGCCATATTTAGGATGAGAAGGGGTACAGTCCGTAATTGCTGACACAGTTTATAGTTTTCAAGATGACTTGAGAATATCTTAAACATTCTATTTAGTACTTCTGCCTGAAGTTCTCGGCTGTCAGCCTTGAGAAAAATGTCTTGCAGCATTTGGACTGCTTCAAGGTCTTTAACTTTGGTATTGTCCTTCTCCCAGTTTTCATCAGCAAGCCGATCAAGAGATGGTGTACGACTTCTACTGTGGCCACTAGCCTTGTTGTGAGAAGATCTTGAACCCTTTCCCCCAGTTGGACCTGCAGATTCAGCTGGACCGGTTTGAGCTAAATTAACAAGAACATCAAGCAACCTGGATAATGCAGGTGACAACTGTTGCAGTGAAAGGTCTTCTTTGCTCGTCAAATCCCTTCTGTCTCCCTCATTTTGCGCACCAGTACCATCAAAAGTATATTCTTGGTTGGCAGAACTTGAATGGATAGATTGAGCATCCTGATTTAGTGGCATGGAAGATAGAACCAATGCAAACTGAACAAGGAAATGATAACCATGGGCATTATGTATATCTTCCCTGAGCCTGACACCACCAGCCTCTACAAATTCAAAATGGCATAAAATCAGTGCTGTAACATGTACATTGTGTAGCTACTCTGGGGCTAAACTAATTCAAATTCCACAGCTATAACATAATCAGGAATCAAGAACACAATTAATGGTATTGACAGAGTTCATACTAATTTTCTTGTATAATTAAAAAGGAAGACAATTGCTGGACTAGTTACCAGATCTATATGACAATTCCACACATTCAAGCAACAAATCCACAATGCCCATAGTATAGGCAGAGTCACCAGAGTCTGGATTGAAATCTTTAACTGCCATTAGTAGAACTTTTATCTGCGCAATAAGCGTAAAAATATCATCTGTTGAGCAAGGTATTTATAAGATTAAACAGGAATAGAAAATAGACCAGCTATAGTATCTCAGAAACAGCGAAAAGAGAGAATTGATGCAAAAAATTCTTTGAAAGAACTGTAAGTATTGAATGCTCTGATGTCCCAAAAAAGTTACAGAATTTATCAACAAATAGACATGTCATATTAGCAAATTATAACATTACACTTGTTAGCATTTCTAATGTTTGGTGTTATTCTTTTTCTCCTCCAGTTTTCTAATAGCTTTTAACATGACATGTCTATTCTGAGTGTTATCAGACATGTAGTCACGCCATATCATATCCACGTGGAACTATCATGTGTTTAAATGAGGTCCATTCATAGACACCCCACAAGTTGGAGATACAATTTGATAGAGTAGAAATATGAGGCTAAATTACATGTAAGACTCGTATATATTTGAATGAGGCCAACATAGGGATGACTCTCCATCCCAAATTAAAGGCTAATATTAGGACATGAAGCCAAATTTTACAAGAAAAGAAACAAAAATTTTGAACCTTCAGGTCATTTAGCATAGGCACACATTAAACCAAAGCTGAGTATCACTGTAACAGAAGCATTTTTAGCACATCAACAACTGAAACAACAACAAAACACAATAGCCTAAACTCTTTGGCCCGTTTGAAGGTACTGCACTTTGCCTTATATTAATGTTGCATTTAACCATCAGAGGATATAACTTAGGACAAGGAGATAACTGCTGCAAAATTATAGCAAGTTCACAAAATCATAATCGTGGCAAAATGGGTACTTACCAAAAATCCTACACAGATCACTAGATAAGAAAGTTTCAAAAATAAATTGTAATATGGGCTCCTTCACTTTAATCTAGTAGAAATTGCACAAGCCCCTTCTGGTTTCAACCGATTTGACATTATCACCCTAAAGCTATCAATTTTCCATAACTGTCCACCATGGCTTCAGCCATTCATAATTATCACTTTGTGATTTTTCTCTTGAGGTTCATTTGCACGGCAAATACCAAATTTGAGTTTTTGTCACTAAAATCGTCTAAATTTACTTTGACTAAGTGCTTCACCAAGAAGCACATCAAAGTCAACAGTACTAATGAGTGTTCGAAGCAAATTACAACAAGGTATGGTGATGAGAACTCAATGCTAGTACCTAGTACTTAGAAAACTGAGGAATAAATGACGTACAAACAAGATATCTATCTCAAGATTTTGTAAGTTGTGTGAACAGACCAGACCACAAGGAAGTTATGGGACCAAAAACAAAGCAGGATGACAATGAGTAGCAGGTCTAACAACAAAAGAGTTTTAAGCAATTTCTATTCTCTCAAATTTCAAATCTGTGTAAAATGATCAGTGGAGCATGATAAAAATGGATTCAACATGTCAGATACAGATTGACATATGATACCATGCATAATTACCTCTAACCCAATCATAGACTGCTTGATGTTACACATCTTACTCATTTGTTGCATTAGAATCTATACCTCGATAACTAAACGATTACTCAAACGGAATTCTACACCTAAGCTATTACAGGTCCAGATGGTAAAATCGCCTCTTCCATGCCTTATACAGTAGCAAATTCTAAAACCTCTATAATCAGTAATTTTCAGATAAAAATAGCAACACAAGTGAAAAAAGAAATGAGAAGTATTGGGGTCAGAAGAATTTTATACTTCTGCTTCAAAATGAAAGTGTAATATGTTTCATGATGATCAATCTAAATCATTTAGTGCTTGTCAGCTACTCAAAGTCTTTAGAAAGAAACAAAATGATACTCAGTAATAGGCACACACATCTATTGGGATAGTTTGGTGGGGATAGTTTCATAGAAAACATTATGATGAATATTAAAAAAAATTAAACAAAGAAAAAGGCTTAAAACATGTGGAATAGCACAAACAATTTCTTTAACTGCAAGTAAAACATATTACAGAAAACACTTCCTCATGTGAAACAAATTTCTAGCCCTAATGCCAGATGCTTGATTACTTCACTTTTGTCCTCATATAGAAGCAACTCAAATCCTAATAAGCAGATCCATACAAGCTGTAAAATAACTAGGATAGAATCACTGAAAACCTCTAAGATAGAAGTAGGGACAGGAAAACAAATTACAGTTAACAAAACCCTATGCTTTTCAAATATATTCCATAATATATAATGTTAATACCAGATGATGTTTTCGTATATATCTGGCTGAGCTTCCGTTGTCATTGACTAAAAGAAGACCAAGTATCTGGGAACAACAATCAAAAAACAAGTGTGACCATAGGACTTTAAAGCATATCAGATATTTTTGAAAATGGATATATTTTGGTTATTTATATGTAGATTCATTACTGCAAAAATTGCAGAACACAAAGGCAAGTACCTGCATTGCATGCCTATAAAGTTGTGTGCTGTGCAGTGGAACAAGGCCCTCTTTATATTGAGAAAAGATTGTTAAAGATCCAGTAGCAACCATCTCAAATAGCAACTGAAGTGAGTCATCCTCGATCAAACTTTGTGCTGCCGAAGGATGGCTTGCCAATGCTTTCATAATGTGTACTATGCTTCCCTCTATCTGCACAAGCAGAGACATGTATTAGACAAGGCCAAAGCATTGTTCCGGACACTCAAATACACAACAGCTCAATAGCTGCCGTGCAAAGCTAAGAGTTAAAAACCATTATAAGGTTGTTACTATGTCATAGAAATATTTTGGAAGACTAAAGTACCTTCAAGAAATCATATTGAAAAGCTAAACATTTTTAAATCAAATTAGTGTACATTTTTTAGCCCATTAATTTTCCTATAAAGAAAGAAAGCATGGATTCCAAATGAGAATATACAGTACGAACAATTAGGTAACCAAGGAGCCATTTTCTTTGTAAAAAATAGAACCAGCATTGGAATGAGCAAGTCCAAATCTAGCATTTGGTTCACACAAAGAAAGGCCAGAATCACATTGCACTTCCAAAATAGGGAATCAACCATTCCGCCTCTCCATATCACAAAAAATATAGCTGAGCAATTATCAAGTATACCTCTTTTAGCAAATCAGCTACATGTAGAAAAACTTTGGGGATCAGAATAGTATAAACAGGGACATGAGTTGGAAAAAGGATGAATACCTGCTCTAGCAACCTATCATGGAAAAAAGGTTCTATAAACTTAATTATAAATGTGAATGGAACCTCTCACTCTCTCTCATACCCACACAAACACGTACGTGTGTTTGCATGTAGCAGCAACTAGAGAGGTCAGTAAGTATATCAGAAAGATACCTCAAGCCGGCGAGCATGCCTAACATCATCATAATCTTTTTCAAGTGCCAATGGCACATCAGAGTTCATGACTTTTTGCCTTTGATTAACTTCAGGACTCAGAAGTGCATTCAAAATATGAATAAGACAGCAAAATATCCCAGAATCAAGGAGAGATTGTTTGTCAACAGGCTGCAAAAGATAAAATCTAATTATAATGCTGTCCTGATGGAAACAAAATATTCAGCATAAAAATGACAATGTGAAAGTTCATCTCCACAACTATCAGTCATGTGAATGTTCATCTCCATAACTATCAATCATTAACCTTATTTATTTCAAAACTATAAACTGTGATTGCCACACTGCAACAACTGTCACTCAACATCATTATCGTATTGAAGATGGAATTCAAATTATTTGATAAAGATATGAAAAATGCAGCAAATGAAATAACAGATCTTTTTTCTTTTCCAAACCAGAGAAGGTGAGGGATATATACCCCAGATACAAGGACTTCTATAGCAGTCAACAAATTCGATCCAGGACTGATGCCATCCTGCAGAAAAGCATTCAGTATAGTAAACAACAAACCACTCAGGCAAAGCAAGAAGATTAATGAAAGCATTTAGCTTACAATAACAGGCAAACCTTTGATACTTCTGAAAAAAATCTCAATACATTCTCTACATCCAAAGATCTTGTTTTGTTGTTGATCTTTAACTTCTCAATATCAGAGACAAATGCTCTTCCCAAAACAAAAGAAAAAATGTGTGTTTCAACTAACCTGTGATTCAACACAAAATTTCATAATGTTCAGCACACTGAGAACTACTTTAAGACTACTTAAAGTACAAAAAGCAGAGATTTTAAACAGAAGGTGAAAACATGTAATCAAATCCAACTACTGAGATGCATAAGTAAAAAAAAAAAAAAAAGGTGGATGTCATAGAGGGTAAATTATTGGATATACAACTGAGAAAAGCATCAAAAACTCTACAATCTATGAGAAGATGGTGTGTATGCATGTATGCATGAGATCAAAGCTGGAAGCAAATACGAGCTCCACTCAGACATCCTATGATTGTTTCAATGTGATTCTGTGGACTATTTTAATATAGAATTGAAGAAACCTGAACATTATGAATGTCGCCAGCATATAAATGTTCATGAGCAACAGCTTGACAAAGTGATATGGCATTTCAAACTAAGTTCGATAAATTTTCAATCATATTTTTATGCTATAAACTCTGCATATCTGTCACGTAGTAAAGCAGTAGAAATGACAGCCTTATCTTTTGTAGAAAACAACAACGTAGTCAAAAGGGCCAACATATGCACAAGAGGATCCTAGGGGCAAAAAAAAGTCTCCCTACAACACAGCAAATGTACAACAACAGAAATAATACACAAGAAAACAAACCACAAGATCTTTTGACTGCATCTACGATTAAGAACCAGTAGATTGAAATTGCCAAAAGAAAATCCATCTAAGTATAAACGAAACAGTTGTGATTTAATAACACCAGGAAGAACTATTCATACATGTTAACTACTTGGGCTACATTAGCTTGCTGCTTCACTAGTCTACAAAAAGTATCAACAGTATAATTCAAGGCCGCTTCTTTCTCCTGCATAGAAAATGAAATACATGAGCACCTATAATGTATTTCCATAAGGAATGACAAGTTCTATTTTACACATGATATAGTAACAGTAAATTGGCAATGGATAAAGTAAAAAAAAAAAAAAAAAGAAGGATAACAGGAATAGTTAAAATATATATGTATAGAAACAGCTACCTTTTCGGAATTGCATGAACGGAACTCCTCCCAAAATCTCTTGAAGTCCAATTCCAATTCATGTCTGTCTCTGTTATGAGAAACATTAAATCACTAATTTGAAATAGTAATACAAACTTTTAAAGAACATCTGAATGTTTTGCCAACTTATGATTAAAATTATGTTACTTGGTGGTTATTTTGAACTAAGGGTCCCATTAATTGGATTCAGGGATAGGTGTGAAATATAAAAAAAAATTTCAAGATTTGGCACTGATCTGTTTTGGAATGTTTTCACAAGTCATTGCGCTGCTTTATGGTGTCAAGTGTAACACCCACAACAGCTCTTGTCACCAATTTAGGATCAAATGAGGAGCCAGAAACTCTCCAAAGAGTAAAAGAATCCGTAACCTTTATAAATAGGACAAATGATCTTTTTATGAAAAAAAGAGGAAAAGTACAAAGTGAAGTATTATACATTTGTTTAAAGAAAATGAGAAAGAAACAAGCAAGAAAGATATTTGAATTAAAAAATCAAAGTAACCAAAAATGCTAAAACTTATGACCAATAGCGTTCATAAAATATAATACTTGAACCTTACGTTCATTAGAACCACACTCTTATCTCTTTTCCACTAGAGCTAGAGCCCAAGAAAACAACTGTCTTTCCCTGATGTTCATATAGTAAACCACCATAACATTGGAACCTACTCATAGATGTTTTCTTTCTTATTTTCAACAAATAGGTTCATTATATGCAGGGAATCTGTCCGTCTCATCTATAGCAAAGATGAGAAATTCAGACTAATTCAATCATCCACTGTCTCAGAACGTCATATTTCACTACTGCTCATTTCCTAAATCAATTTCCACCTATGCAGCAATCCATACCCTGGCTCAAACCCATCATTCCTTCAGATTCTTAAGTTCACATCAATGTAACTATACTCACCTAATTGACCTTGGCAATCTCAGATGACTTCGGCATAGTACAACAACAATGCATGTTTTAGCCGATAAACATACGTTAAAAGTGATTGCTAACCTGCAAAAGGAGTTGTTTACAACAAAAGTTCCCTTCTCCAACTTCCAAATTTTCAATTGCTGATTGACTAATTGCCACTCATATATTACAAGAAGTGTTCATGCAATCAACAGGACTAGCTTGTATGTTGTGTATCCTATAATTTTCAGAAATTTTCCAGGCGATAACTATATCTAAATCACACCAATTCATGAAGAGGTCATACAACTGTACAACAATTCCCTATTAATAAATGATCTTGAGCCATAACAATCAACATTTAAAATCTAATCATGCGCATTTGTGGGAAAAGAATTATATCTTGAAGGATGCATCAACAAGATCAAAAGAGTATAGAAAAGACAATGAATCACACAAAAACTGTAAAAAACTTGTCTCTCAAATATATATACATATATATAAATATAAGAAACAAATCCAATTCCAATAACCCAATAACAAATCGTTCTTGCATATGGATAGAACAGAAAAAGGAAATTATTATGGACAGCTTGTGGTCAAGCATAAGAGACTCAAGACCTATTTTAATCACCCTATAACTGGAGACTGTAATCGCCTACTGTTTCTGATGTCAAATGCAGAATTGAAAGAAATGAAGGTAACAGATTTAGGGTTAGTGTGCCATCATAAAATCCAAGGATCAAAACCAACAAATGCAACACTTGACAGAAACACTAGTATTCTTCTTCTTCTTTGAGGACAAACAAAGGGAAGCTTTAAAAATCTAAAACTCCAAGCTGAGTGCAAAATTAGTAGCAGTAGTAATTAAAATAGCTCATCATCAACTCCAGTTACAGATCAGTCAACGCAGATTATGTTTAAATTTCCCAAATCACGAATAAAAAAATTTAAAAAAATAAAATAAAGTACCTGGCCGGAGAAGAGGTGAAGTCATGAAGAGAAGCATTGTTATCACGATTAGGAAAATAAGAAGAAGCAAATGGAGAAGAAGAAGAAGCAGCAGCAGTTGCTGATGAAGTAGCTGGTGGAGATTGAGTTAAACCGACCTTCTCTTTTATATCCTTAAGCAATGATACCCATTTCATCCTTCTTCTCCTTCTTTTGTTCTTCTTCTTCTATTCACCTCGTATCTCTGTTATCTCATCAGACGGTTACAAAATTCCTTGCTCTTCTGCTTTCCGCTGCTCGCCAATGCACCAGATCCGACCCTTCTAGATTTCTATTTATAATCTAGAAGGTCGCCTCCTGTTCTAAATTTGTTCCTCTCCCTCCAAAACAAAACGCGCATTACATGTATATTAAACGCGATTTTCAGCTGCAGAATTAAACAAACAATGTCGGATCGAATTAAAATCGAGATCTGCGTCAATTTCTTGTTGATGATCTGATTATATTTGCAGCTTCAGCTTCTTTGAACAATAAAAAAAAAACTGCGTGTGATTTGTGAAAATTTTTGAAAATGGAGGCCTAATACAGCTCAACTGAAACTCCAGATACGGAAACGACGACGACAATAACTAAAACGGCGACGGCGACGGCGACTATACAAAGCGCTTTCTTGTTGTTTTCTTTTTATTTTCTTTCTTGGTCTTTTTCTCTCTCTGCTGCTGTTTTTGGACGGCCTCTCCGCGCCTTGTTTCTCGCTCTATATCTTTCCTCTTTCTTTCTTCTCCTTCTTCCGTCATTTGATATTTTTTTATTTATTATTATTTTTTTCTTTTTTGACCGAAACTTTTTTAAAAAATTAAAATTAAAATAAATCCACGCAGCATTTCTCTTCCTCCACCACGTCAGCGTGGGATCCACGACGGCGAGGTAGTCCACGTGGCATCTCGAGATTGTCGGAGAAGACCGACGTGATTGCCTCCTCTCGTTTCTATGAGAGTCTTTACCTGGTCTGGGTCTGCAGCCTTCAATTTATTTTCTTCTGTTTGCTTAAAAATGAAAAAATCATACTTTAAATTTTATTTTTAGATATTAACTGAATCATCAATTTTTAATTTATATTTTATTTATTTTCAAACAAAAATATTAAATTTTTATACACAAATAATGTCAAAATATATAATTGCGATCTATATATATTTTACAGTTATAGAAAAAATCTCAAAAAATAAATAAAGAAAAAGGTATGTTTTCTTTTATTGTGGGTTGGATGGTTTATATGTGTTTTGGTCGGCCTTTTAAAAAAAAAAAAAAAAATTAGAGATGATGATATAAACTTTTGCTTCTTCCTTAATGCCAAAGGCACATCATGTAGCTCGTGTGGATAGCGTATTTTTATATGAATTTGGCAATGCTACATTTTGGACAAACTTTATATTTTAGCTAGCAAATTATTGAATTTGTACCTTTTTTTTTTTCAATACATACTTCTTTTTTAATCATGTATTCCTAATTTTAATAAAAATGTTTCAGTTATACTATATATTAAATTTTTTACTAAAATTTTTTCATATTTCAGATGTACTATATTTAGTAATTTGGGCGGTCATTAAATACTATATACGCAAAATATGTAATGATTTTTTTCCATTTTTACTAAATAATGAGGTTGGTTTGTTTATTGATTTAAATACTCTGTCAAAAAATAATATCAAACTCAAAAAAAAAAATGTCAGTATCTATTCATCTACCAACATTTTATACTTCACTATTTTTGTTATTTTGTTTTCTAGAACAAGGATAAAATTAGATAAGTTGCAAACAGTATTCATATAAAAGCAAAATTTGCCTGGTGGAGTTAATGTGCAAAGACAAAGATCATCTAGTGAAAACTGATTGATGTTAAATTTAGGTAAATTGGAACCATATTAGAGACTCTGACATTGGACCTAATTTAAGGTTGCAGCTAGCACAAGATTCTACGCCCTTGTATTAGTGTGAACAAAAACACAATAATTTTAGATAAAGTCAATGTACATTACTCAATATTGCTTTTTCTTAATTCCCACTAAAACTGAAATGGAAATAAATAAATAAATAAAGAAAAAAGGGGTTAGGTGAGAGTGACTGAGTCTTTTTGTGCACTTGAAGTTGAAGCTGTCAATAAAAGACCAAAAATGGTTAATTTTTCAACTAATGCTAATCTTCCAAAACAAAAAACCCATTTCTTGGCATAAACCCCAACAAGACTTTTTTCTCTATTGCGTGGGAGACTGCGAGATATATGCACACTTGTTAATTTTTGTTTATGTTAGTGGCATGGTGGTGGATCATATTGATCATTTTATAGGAGTAGATTTAGATTACGTGTTTTTGCATAATTTTGAAGAAAAAAAAATTACAACAGGAAAAATCATATATAAATAATTATTTGTAACAGTTTTATATTTATTGAAAAATTAGTAAGTTACAATTTATGAATTATACAATAACAGTGTCTTAATTTCAGCTAGGGTT
>CATIWO010636139.1:0-19788 GCA_949673435.1 Macaranga tanarius
CACAAACCAAACATAATATTACAAGTTTCATATATATAAGAGAACTAATATATATATATATATACATATATTAGTAATCACTTACAATCAGCATTTCTCAATCAATTCCTAATTATTAGTCTCGTTTACTTTGCCAAGGGATACTTAGCCAATTAACACAATATCAATTATTTTGTTGACGGTCACTTAGCCAATCAATAATTCATGTATGTCGACGGTCACTTAGCCAATCGACATACTCAACAATTTACAGATATCGATGGTCACTTAGCCAATCGACATAATCAATAATTCTCGTACGTCGATGGTCACTTAGCCAATCGGTATACTCAACAATTCTTGTATGTCGACGGTCACTTAGCCAATCGACATACTCAACAATTCATATATATCGACAGTCACTTAGCCAATCGACATAATCAAAATTCTCGTATATCGATGGTCACTTAGCCAATCGACATACTCAAGAATTCTCGTATGTCGATGGTCACTTAGCCAATCGACATACTCAATAATTCACATATATCGACGGTCACTTAGCCAATCGATATAATCAAAATTCTCGTATGTCGATGGTCACTTAGCCAATCGACATATTCATCATACATCACATCCATATTTACTCATAAATATAACATCATTTATACCCAATAAGGCAACTCAAGTTCACAATACATACACACTTACAACCATAAATTCAATACCATCACATTTTATATTAGTACGGTCAATCATATACCTTACGATAAGTTCATCAATATATGCCTCATAACAAATACTGCCACCTCTCTCTAGTATGCAAATATTATTCATATTATAACATACCATAATATTATCACAACTTAATATTCATAATTCATCCACATCCATTTTCTTATCAATCCTAGTACATGTTCCAAACTAAGTCCACCATATATTTGTTTGATATATCTCACATGCATTATTGTTCATATAACATGCTTAATTATCAATTACAAAAATAACAATAATATTTAATTGACAATACTACATATCCTTGCATCTCATTTATTATATAATATTAACTACTTATCTCAAGTGCTTTCCACTTTATATAAGAAGAGTTTCCTTAGTTGATTGTCTTTTCCTTGAATTTTGTAGCTCCTACACATATTGACATATCAATTCATAACGCAAACATGACACTTGTACTCAAATACAACTAAGTGCAACTCCATACTCAAGGTTTACTAAATCTAAATAATTCACACACAAGTTCAAAAATCATGGAAATATTAATGAAGCTAGACCGATGAGTCTGCTTCAAATCCTAACTAGAATTACTTGATTTGGATATATGTAGAATTAATTATGGATTTTTGATACAACTCGAGTAAAACAGGCAAAACAAAGTTGACAGAATGAGTACAAAAATGTTTAGCTATGCCAGTTAGTCTTAACAGTAGAATTAGCTAAACCTCAAAACATAAAAGTTGTAGAGGACACTTTGAAGTTTTCAAAGCATCTAACTTTGCTTAAATTAGAGCTTTACAACTCTAGATATGGCCAAAATACTAAGACTGATGTAAAACTAAAACAGAATCCGAAAATTCACAACAACAACCCTAACTCAATTAACCAAAATAAAGGCAAGACTTACCAAATTGATGCTCTCAAATGCTTATGGATATCCTAAAGCTACTAAATTGATTGCTAGATGTGTATAGAAAAATCAAATCCCCTCTCTTCTTCTTTCTCTCTACCTTTCTCTACACACTCCTCACACCACACACACACACACACACACATATATACTACATATATTTAATTATACTCATACACAACACCCACCAACCACCTTCCACTAATTGTCCCCCTAAGGTCCCTTAAATAAAAGCTAACTTATCACTTAAAGTAAAATAATACTAACACCCTTAATTAAATATACATAATATATTCACAATAACTCCTCTCCCCCTTAATGAACTTGGATTATCACACAATAATCCACAACTTTTAAATTTTGACAAATAACTCTAAACTTTCTTAGCAATTATACCCCTCTCTACCAACATGCACATAACTACTCTTAGATGCAATCCATATCTCTACTCCATATGTCATAAAAGGTATAATGCATGAACAGTACTTCTAAAATATGAGTGTTACAATTCTCCCCTCCTTAAAGGAAATTTTGTCCCCGAAATTTACTACTCACTACTTATAAAGAACCAGTATGAATATTTTTACTTCATTAACTCTTCTACCCACTATGTTGCTTCTTTAGGTAAATGGTGACTTTATTTCACTATTACTATTGGAATCTCTATCTTCCTCAACTGCTTATCATAAACCGTCACATTCATAATCTATAAATTAATCTCACATGGTATTAAATTAGTAATCCACTTGTAGCATACTCATACCCTCATCAACATTTCATAACACAACTCATAGATCCTAACTCATCTATTGCACATTAGGTTTTAACATAACAACCTAAAGACAACAACACAGTTTATGAAAAATCTATCAAAAATTCGGTAGAACCTCCCTTAAAATATAGACATCCTCCTACTATAGTAGGGCCAATCCTATAATAAAAATAATTACACTTCTATAAAAAATCTCAATTGAGCTCAGTTGTCCACCATACTATAATTACATATTGTTCCACATATGTCAGACTAAATATTCATTTCCTTCAAAATCTTAAAATTTCTTTATTTAAGCCTTAGTAAAGCTATGCAGCTTTCCGCACATAAATAAAGCTCTATGCAACTCATAAATATTTCAAAGACATATTTAACATTATCAATTTATTCACAACACAAGCTCAAAGTATGTCTGTATCAACACATCGTTTCATATTCATAATCAATTCACATATAAAGGATTATATATATATATCCAAATATATGCATTGCATTTTATTGTCACTAACTCCCATAATCACCAATTCCATAATAGAAAAGTATAAATATAATTAATAAGCAATTGAGTACACATCCCATGAATCTCAAATCTTAATAATTTATTTAATGTTTGTATTCATCTCAACAATAGGGATAACATCTTATAATAATTCATATAAATGCAAGAATTCACACTTCCACATCCCAATCTCATTATTTGGTGTTATTTATCTTGCCGATGGATACGTAGCCAATCAACAAAATCAACAACTCACGTATGTGGACGATCACTTAGCCAATTGACATACTCAACAAATCACATATGTCGACAGTCACTTAGCCAATCGATATAATCAATATTTCATATGGTCGATGGTCACAAAGCCAATCAACTTATTTATCACATTGAATAATTCAATCTCCTTCCATATGCATTCATATATACCAAAAATATACCAAAATAATATGCCATCATACATTCACATCACAATATCTCTCATATCATAACTCAATAATCATACTCATCTATATATATATATCTTAACATGGATAATACAAAAATAAAGCCAAGCCTATGTTATATTCACTTGGTATATTACACAAACATAACACTCATATACCATTTTTAATACATTAAACAATATTAACATTCTATGAACAACCTTAATTATCTCTTGTATCTCCTTCATTATATTTATTAACTACTTACTAAAATACTTTTCACCTCAACAAGTGAGAGTTCTACTTTGCTCTACATCATCTTTACAAGTATAGACATATTTATGCCACATTTTCACAATTCATGTACAATGCATACTCATGTAAAATAATGCATGAACCTATAAAATGATATGACCATACCAATACACTTTAGATAATCATAATATGTGTACTTGTCTCTCTTTTATTTATTGCAGGAGTTTCTTGTCTTATACGGGTATACATTCTTGTTTGACTCAGAATTTGACCTTTAAACCCAGTTGATATTGTTGTATTATTTCCATTTCTTCTCTTTCTTCGACCCCTTTGCTTAGTAGTTTTGTGGTATATTTCCCCCGGTACTACTTTGGCTCATCATTTGAGATTCTTCGTCATTTATCTTTCTTGTACAATCCACGATAAAATGTCCAGGTTGTCTACAATAAAAACACACTCTCGGTTTAGTTCTCTAACATTCTCCTAAATAAAGTTTACCGCAACTGTTGCTTTTACTAATGTCTTTTTGATTATCTACTTCTCCAATACCCATGTTGTATGATTTTTTCACTGATTGATCACACAGGCTCATCCTACTTTTTTTAAATTGGCCTTGCTGAGTTCCAGTGCTTTGAAAAGATAAATCATCCCTTCTCTCAGTTGGTGTAGTAAAGGCACTTGTAATTCTCTTCTTATTGATGTCTAAAATACTCCTTTCTAGTATCGTTTCCTCAGCCCGTAGTGCCACCTCCAAAAAGATCTCTATAAGTTAGTGGCATTACTGCTATTCTTTCTCTAATTTCAAGATTTAGTCCCCTTTCAAATTTATTTCTTTTCAACTCTTCAGTGGCTACCTCTTCAGATGCATATTTCGATAGCCTTATGAATTAGACTTCATAATCGGCTATAAATAATTCTTTTTGCTTCAAATTGATGAATTCGAGCTTTTTCTTATCTTGGTATACAGCCGGCATATATTTATTGGTGAATGCTTGCAAGACAATTGTCCAAGTGATAGTCATTGGTACATTCCTACTTTTCAACACCGTATCCCACCAGTCTAAGGCATCTTGTTCAAATAATGATGCTGTATAGCTGACCCTCTTTTCAAGAGTGCAATTAAATCGATTCAACACTCTTTTTATACCCCTCAACCATTCTTCATCCGTCATTGGGTCAGTGGTTCCTACAAAAGCTTTAGCACCTTGCTTTCTAATATTCTCAAAATTCTCATCAAGAGCACTCTCATTTGGTTTTTGTGCCATCTCTCGTACAGCTTGCACAAACTCTTACATGAATGGAGGGTAAGGAGCTTATGGAGGAAGTGGTTGTGATTGTTTACCTAATACATGTATAGGCACTTACCTATGAACCGACTCAAATGACTCTTCAGGGCCAGAATGAGACGCTTAGTGTCCATCCATCCTAATATAATTTAACATACATCAACTGTGTACAACTTATGATTTATGCATGATATGTCATAAATGCATCACATTCTCATATCCTAAGGGAATTTAATTCTCGCTCTGATACCACTTAATATAACACTCCCAACATCTCATATCATACACGTGGCATAGAAATTTTTTTTATATAGTATATAAAAAACATATACATCAACTGTCATATAATTACTCATGTAATTTAAAACTTCTACCCATCATCATTCTTATTACTCAAAGGTTAAGATATATTCATAATATCATTATAACATGCGATATGTCTTATGCAAATATAGATGAGGTATAACTGCACCAAGTTCGCCTCTGGCCTACCTAAGTTCACTAACAAATGCAACTCTGAGCTTTATCTAACTATGCCCTGAAACATATAAATGCAAGGGAATGAGTTTGCTACTCAGTAAGCAGTTACTAACATAATAATATATATATAAATCTTCTTAAAAACTAATTAAAGTAAACATCAAAATAAATCACACACCAAGTATGTAATAATCCAATACTCACATATCAAGATCTCCGAAATGTATATCACACATATATAATGGAAAATCCTAGCCAAATACCAGGAATTTTAACCAATTTAAAATCCAAAACAAAGCCAAAATTATTGTCTGGCTGTGCGAGAAGACTGGCGCTCGCCAGACCACTGGTGATCGCCAGTGGTCACTTGATTCAGAGGACTGGCGATTGCCAGTGGCCAAGTCTGCCAGCACTGACTGGCGATCCCCAGTAGCTAGTTTCAGCCATTGTTCCAAATTTCCACCGAATTACCCCCAATTCACATAACTCTGATTCCCTGTCCATGAATAACACATATACCTAATTATAATCAATTTAACATCACATAACATTCACACCAAAACCATATTGTTTGTGCATTCAATACACCAAATCATGTCTCATTCTCAATCATATAATCACAACTCATATTCATTCACAATTCACATAATTGCAATTATAATGCTATCCTAATTCATGTTTGATATCTGACCATAACCATCATCACATATATATTTTTCATAAACATATACATATTATTAATATTTTAACATACTATACTTCATTATATAATTTATTCAATCAAATCCACAATCATTCCCTCCCATTTCTTGCCATCTCAAATGGCTTGCATAAACCAAACATAATATTACAAGTTTCATATATATAAGAGAACTAATATATATATATTAGGAATCACTTACAATTAGCATTTCTCAATCAATTCCTAATTATTAGTCTCGTTTACTTTGCCAAGGGACACTTAACCAATTGACACAATATCAATTATTTTATCGACGATCACTTAGTCAATCAACAAAATCAACAATTCACGTATGTCGACGGTCACTTAGCCAATCGATATACTCAATAATTCACACACGTCGACAGTCACTTAGCCAATCGACATAATCAATAATTCTCGTATATCAATAGTCACTTAACTAATCGATATACTCAACAATTCTCGTATGTCGACGGTCACTTACCCAATTGATATACTCAAAAATTCATATATGTCGACGGTCACTTGGCCAATTGACATAATCAAAATTCTCATATGTCGACGGTCATTTAGCCAATCGACATACTCAACAATTCTCGTATGTCGACGGTCACTTAGCCAATCGACATACTCAATAATTCACATATGTCGAAGATAACTTAGCCAATCGACATAATCAAAATTCTCATATGTCGATGGTCACTTAGCCAATCGACATATTCATCACACATCACATCCACATTTACTCATAAATATAACATCATTTATACCCAATGAGCCAACTCAAGTTCACAATACATACACACTTACAACCACAAATTCTATACCATCACATTTCATATTTACTACGGTCAATCATATACCTTACGATAAGTTCATCAACATATGCCTCATAATAAATACTCCCACCTCACTCTAGTATGCAAATATTATTCATGTTGTAACATACCATAGTATTATCACAACTCAATATTTATAATTCATCCACATATATTTTGTTATCAATGCTAGTACATGTTCCAAACCAAGTCCACTATATATTTGTTTGATATATCTCGTAAGCATTATTGTTAACATAACATGCTTAATTATCAATTACAAAAACAACAATAATATTTAATTGACAATACTACATATCCTTGCATCTTATTTATTATATAACAGTAACTACTTACCTCAAATGCTTTCCACTTTATATAAGAAGAGTTTCCTTAGTTGATTATCTTTTCCTTGCATTTTGTAGCTCCTACACATATTCACATATCAATTCACAAAGCAAACATGACACTTGTACTCAAATACAACTAAGTGCAACTTTATACTCAAGGTTTACTAAATCTAAATAATTCACACACAAGTCCAAAAATCATGACAATATTACCGAAGCTAGATCAATGAGTTTGCTTCAAATCCTAGCTAGAATTACTCAATTTGGACATGTGTGGAATTAATTATGAATTTTTGATACAACTTGGGTAAAACAAAAAAAACAGAGTTAATAGAATCAGCACGAAAATGTTTAGCTGTGCCAGTCAGTTTTAACAGCAGAATCAGCTAAACCTCAAAACATAAAAGTTGTAGAGGACACTCTGAAGTATCTAGAGCATTAAACTTTGCTCAAATCAGAGTTTTACAACTCCAGATATGGCCAAAACACTAAGACTAATGTAAAACCAAAATAGAATCTGAAAATTCACAACAATAACCCTAACTCAATTAATTAAAATAAAGGCAAGACTTACCAAATTTATGCTCTCAAATGCTTATATATCTTTTAAACTACTCAAATTGATTGCTAGATATGTAGAGAAAAATCAAATCCCCCCAAAGCTATTAAAATCCTCTCTCTTTTTCTTCATCTCTACCTTTATTTACACACTCCTTCCACCATACACACACACATATACTACATATATTTAATTATACTCATACATAACACCCACCAACCACATTCCACCAATTGTCTCCCTAAGGTCCCTTAAATAAAAGCTAACTTATCACTTAAAGTAAAATAATACTAACACCCTTAATTAAATATACATAATATCTTCACAATAACTCATCTCCCCCTTAATGAACTTGGATTATCACACAATAATCCACAACTTTCAAATTTTGACAAATAACTCCAAACTTTCTTAGCAATTATACCCTTCTTTACCATTATGTACATAACCACTCTTAGATGCAATCCATAACTCTACTCCATATGTCATGAAAGGTACAATGCATGAACAGTACTTTGAAAATATGGGTGTTATAATTTTCCCCTCCTTAAAGAAAATTTCATCCCCAAAATTTACTACTCACTACTTATAGAGAACCAGTATGAATATTTTTGCTTCATTAACTCTTCTACCTACTATGTTGCTTCTTTAGGTGAATGGTGACTTCATTTCACCATTACTATTGGAATCTATATCTTCCTCAATTGCTTATCATAAACCGTCACATTAATAATGCATAAATTAATCTCACATGGTATTAAATTAGTAATCCACTTATAGCATACCTATACCCTCATCAACATTCCATAACACAACCCATAGATCTTAACTCATCTGTTGCACACTAGGTTTTATTATAATAACCTAACAACAACAGTACAATTTACTAAAAATCTACCAAAAATTCGGTAGAACTTCTCCTAAAATATAGACATCTCCCTACTATAGTAAGACTAATCTTGCAATAAAAATGATTACACTTCTGTAAACAATCTCAATTGAGCTCAGTTATCTACCACACTATAATTACATACTATTCCATATATGTTGGACTAAATATTCCTTTCCTTCAAAATCTTAAAATTTCTTTATTTAAGCCTTAGTAAAGCTATGCAGCTTTCCGCACTCAAATAAAGCTCTATGCATCTCATAAATATTTCAAAGACATATTTAATATTATCAATTTATTTCACAACATAAGCTCAAAGTATGTCTGTATCAACACATCGTTTCATATTCATAATCAATTCACGTATAAAGGATTATATATATATCCAAATATGTGCATTGCATTTTATCATCTCTAACTCCCACAATCATCAATTCCATAATAGAAAAGTATAAATATAATTAATAAGTAATTTATTACATATCCCATGAATCTCAAATCTCAATAATTTATTTAATATTTGTATTCATCTCAACAATAGGGATAGCATCTCACAATAATTCATATGAATGCAAGAATTCACACTTCCACATCCTAATCTCATTATTTGGTGTCATTTATCTTGCCGATGGACACGTAGCCAATCAACAAAATAAAAAACTCACGTATGTCGACGGTCACTTAGCCAATCAACATACTCAACAAATCATATATGTCGACGGACACTTAGCCAATTGACATAATCAATATTTCATATGGTCGATGGTCACAAAGCCAATTAACTTATTTATCACATTGAATAATTCAATCTCCTTCCATATGCATTCACATATACCGAAAATATACCAAAATAATATGCCATCATACAACTCAATAATCATACTCATCTATATATATATATCTTAACATGAATAACACAAGAATAAAGCCAAGCCTATACTATATTCACTTGGTATATTACACAAACATAACACTCATATACCATTTTTAATACATCAAACAATATTAACATTCTATGAACAACCTTAATTATCTCTTGTATCTCCTTCATTATATTTACTAACTACTTACTAAAATACTTTCCACCTCAACAAATGATAGTTCTACCTTGCTCTATATCATCTTTATATGCATAGACATATTCATGCCACATTTTCATAATTCATGTACAATGCATACTCATGTGAAATAATGCATGAACCTATAAACTGATATGACCATACCAATACATTTTAGATAAGCATAATATGTGTACTTGTCTCTCCTTTAGTTATTACAAGAGTTTTTTTATCTTATACGGGCATACGTTCTTGTTTGACTCCGAATTTGACCTTAAAACCCAGTTGAAATTATTGTACCATTTCATCTCTTTCTTCGACCCCTTTGCTTGGTAGTTTTACGGTATATTCCCCCTTGCACTACTTTAGCTCATTATTTGAGATTCTTCATCATTTATCTTTCTTGTACAATCCACGATAAAATGTCTGGGTTGTCTACAATAAAAATACACTCTCAGTTTAGTTCTCCAATATTCTCCCAAATGAAGTTTACCGCAACTGTTGCACATTGAAACTATTGTACCATCCATAAATTTGCTTTTACTAATGTCTTTTTGATTATCTACTTCTCCAATACCCATATTGTATGATTCTTTCACTAATTGATTACACTGGCTCATCCTACTTTTCTTGAATTGGCCTTGCTGAGTTCTAGTGCTTTAAAAAGATAAATCATCTCTTCTCCCAGTTGGTGTAGTAAAGGCACTTACAATTCTCTTCTTATTGGTATCTAAAATACTCCTTTCTAGTATCGTTTCCTCAGCCCATAGTGCCGCCTCTGAAAGATCTCTATAAATTGGTGGCTTTACTGCTATTATTTCTCTAATTTCAAGATTTAGTCCCTTTCAAATTTGTTTCTTTTCAATTCGTCAGTGGCTACCTCTTCAGATGTATATTTCGATAGCCTTACAAATTAGACTTCATAATCGGCTACAAATAATTCTTCTTGCTTCAAATTGAGGAATTCGAGCTTTTTTTTTTATCTTGGTATATAGCCGACATATATTTATCGGCGAATGCTTGCAAGAAAATTGTCCAAGTGAATTTCATTGGTACATTCCTGCTTCCCGGCACCGTATCCCACCAGTTTAAGGCATTTTATTCAAATAATGACGCCACATAGCTAACCCTCTTTTCAGGAGTTCAATCAAATCGATTCAACACTCTTTCTGTACCCCTCAACCATTCTTCAGCCATTATTGGGTCAGTGGTTCCTACAAAAGCTTTGGCACCTTGCTTTCTAATATTCTCAAAATTCTCATCAAGAGCACTCTCATTTGGTTTTTATTCCATCTCTCGTATAGCTTGCATAAACTCTTGCATAAATGGAGGGTAAGGAGCTTGTGGAGGAAGTGGTTATGATTGTTCACCTAATACATACATAGGCACTTGCCTATGAACCGACTTAAATGACTCTTCAGGGCCAGAGCGAGACCCTTAGTGTCCATCCATTCTAATATAATTTAACACACATCAACTATGTACAATTCATGATTTATGCATGATATACCATAAATGCATCACATTCTCATGTCCCAAGGGAATATAATTCCCACTCTGATAGCACTTAATGTAACACTCCCAACATCTCATATTATACACGTGGCATAGAAATTTTTTTTTTATATAGTATATGAAAAACATATACATCAACTGTCATATAATTACTCATGTAATTTAAAACTTCTACCCATCATCATTCTTATTACTCAAAGGTTAAGACATATTCATAATATCATTACAACATGCAATATGTCTTATACAAATGTAGATGAGGTATAACTGCACTAAGTTTGCCTCTGGCCTACCTGAGTTCACTAACAAATGCAACTTTGAGCTTTATCTAACTATGCCCTAAAACATGTAAATGCAAGGGAATGAGTTTGCTACTCAGTAAGCAGTTACTAATATAATAATATATATAAATCGTCTCAAGAACTAATTAAAGTAAACATCAAAATAAATCACACACCAAGTATGTAATAATCCAATACTCATATATCAAGATCTCTGAAATGTATATCACACATATACAATGGAAAATCCTAGCCAAATACCAGGAATTTTAACTAATTTAAAATCCAAAACAAAGTCAAAATTATTGCCGGGCTATGCCAGAAGACTGGTGCTCACGCCAGTGGCCTAGTTTGCCAGCACTGACTAGCGATCGCCAGTAGCTGGTTTTAGCCATTGTACCAAATTTCCACCGAATTACCCCCAATTCACATAACTCTGATTCCCTGTCCATGAATAATACATATACCTAATTGTAATCAATTTAACATCACAAAACATTCACACCAAAACCATATTGTTGGTGCATTCAATACACCAAATCATATCTCATTCTCAATCATATAATCACAACTCATATTCATTCACATTTCACATAATTGCAATTATAATGCGATAATATATGTTTATGCCATTATAAATGCAACACATCCTAATTTATGTTTGATATCCAACCAGAACCATCGTCACACACATATTTTTCAGAAACATATACATATTATTCATATTTTAACATACTATACTTCATTCCATACTTTATTCAATCAAATCCACAATAATTTCCTCCCATTTCTTGCCATATCGAATGGCTTGCACGAACCAAACATAATATTACAAGTTTCATATATATAAGAGAACTAATATATATATATACATATATTAGTAATCACTTACAATCAGCATTTCTCAATCAATTCCTAATTATTAGTCTCGTTTACTTTGCCAATGGACATTTAGCCAATTGACACAATATCAATTATTTTATCGACGATCACTTAGCCAATCAATAAAATCAAGAATTCATGTATGTCGACAGTCATTTAGCCAATCGACATACTTAACAATTCATAGATGTCGACGGTCACTTAGCCAATCGATATACTCAACAATTATTGTATGTCGACGGTCACTTAACCAATCGACATACTTAATAATTCACATATGTAGACGGTCACTTAGCCAATCGACATACTTAAGAATTCTCGTATGTCGACAGTCACTTAGCCAATCGACATACTCAACAATTCACATATATCGAAGATCACTTAGCCAATCAACATAATTAAAATTCTCGTATGTTGATGGTCACTTAGCCAATCGACATATTCATCATACATCACATCCACATTTACTCACAAATATAACATCATTTATACCCAATGAGCCAACTCAAGTTCACAATATATACACACTTACAACCACAAATTTAATACCATCACAATTCATATTTACTACGGTCAATCATATACCTTACGATAAGTTCATCAACATATGCCTCATAATAAATACGTCCACCTCACTCTAGTATGCAAATATTATTCATGTTGTAACATACCATAGTATTATCACAACTCAATATTCATAATTCATTCACATCCATTTTCTTATCAATGCTAGTACATGTTCTAGACCAAGTCCACCATATATTTGTTTGACATATCTCATAAGCATTATTGTTCATATAACATGCTTAATTATCAATTACAAAAACAACAATAATATTTAATTGATAATACTATATATCTTTGTATCTCATTTATTATATAACTGTAACTACTTACCTCAAGTGCTTTCCACTTTATATAAGAAGAGTTTCCTTAGTTGATTGTCTTTTCCTTGCCTCTTATATCTCCTACACATATTCATATATCAATTCACAAAGCAAAAATGACACTTGTACTCAAATACAACTAAGTGCAACTCCATACTTAAGGTTTACTAAATCCAAATAATTCACACATAAGTCCAAAAATTATGATAATATTAATGAAGTTAGATCTATTAGTTTACTTCAAATTCCAATGGAATTTCTTGATTTGGACATATATAGAATTAATTATAGATTTTTGATGTAACTCGGGTAAAACAGGCAAAACAGAGTTGACGTTATGGGCATGAAAATGTTCAGCTGTACTAGTCAGTCTTAATAGAAGAATCAGCTAAACCTCAAAACATAAAAGTTGTAGAGGATACTCCGAAGTTTCCAGAGCATTAAACTTTGCTCAAATCAGAGCTTTATAACTCTAGATATGGCCAAAATACTAAGACTGATGCAAAACTAAAATAGAATCCAAAAATTCACAACAACAACCCTAACTCAATTAACCAAAATAAAGGCAAGTCTTACTAAATTGATGCTCCCAAATGCTTATAGATATTTTAAAGCTTCTCAAATTGATTGCTAGATATGTAGAGAAAAATTAAATTCCCCTAAAGCTATCAAAATCCCCTCTCTTCTTCTTCCTCTCTACCTTTCTCTACACATTTCTCATACCACACACACACATATACTACATATATTTAATTATACTTACACACAACACCCACCAACCACCTTCCACCAATTGTCCCACTAAAGTCCCTTAAACAAAAGCTAACTTTTCACTTAAAATAAAATAATACTAACACCCTTAATTAAATATACATAATATCTTCACAATAACTCCTCTCCCCCTTAATGAACTTGGATTATCACATAATAATCCATAACTTTCAAATTTTGACAAATAACTCCAAACTTTCTTAGTAATTATACCACTCTCTACCAATATACACATAACTACTCTTAAATGCAATCCATATCTCTACTCCATATATCATGAAAGGTACAATGCATGAACAATACTTCTAAAATACGGGTGTTACAATAGATCATCTACTGGTACCCTTTGAATACTTCTATATTTTTGACATTGCTGACAACCCTTAGCATAGTTAATACAATATTTAAGTATAATTAGCCAATAATAGCCATGCCTGTGAATCAACCATCTCATTTTCTTTCCAGCTTGATGAGCTCCATAAATACCTTAATGTACCTTGTTTAGAATCTCTATCACTTCTGAAAAAGCTACACACCTTAGTAACAAGCCATCAAAGGTTTTTCTAAATAACTCTCTTTCTAGTAAAGCATAGTTCAAGGCTTGAACTCTGACTTTAAATGCCATCTTCCTGGCAGGATTTTCAAGATAGCTTTTGAGATCTGTTTGCCAGTCTCTAGCCATATTTAAATAAGAACTGAAGGTCTCGACCTATATCCCTCTTTCTAGAATAGATGGATGATTTCTTTTCTCATTTTTCAAATCAGGTTTCAGTAATGAGCTAATATAGGTCACCCTTGGCTCTTCATCAGTGCCAAGGTTCACTTCCTCCAATAGATCTTGTACTTCATGCTTGTAATCTTCTAAACAAATAGGAGCCTCTTGCACATCTTCAATTCTTAATTCATCAACATCTTCACCTGCTTCCTCTTCACCTAATATCTCTATTCCATCTACCTCTATACTTTCTTTGATTATTTTATCGAACACCTGCTGCACATACACTCTGCATATGGCAGTTGCAGCTACTGCCAACTCTTCATCAGTATATCTATTCATCAACTTCCTCAATAAGAGGATATCCTACAGGCCTATATGGCATGATAGCTTTGTATAGAAGATCTAACTGCTGTTGAATTATTTCTTCCATATCTTATTTTGAGACATGAACATTCTTACACTCACCATTAGCCTTTCTTCCAGTAAACTTAATAGGCTTAAGATCTACATCATAAAACCTAGCCTCCAAGTTGTTTGAGTAAGTGTTGAAATGTTTGTTATCTGCCCAAACCACTTTAACCTCATTATCATTCCATAGCAATAAGAATTGGTATAATGAGGACAGCACAAACCAATTGGCATAAATCCAGTCTCTTTCCAATAATAAATTGTAACTTACAGTTGAGTCCACCATGAAGAAAGCATTAAGTAACTTCTTACTTCCCACTGTGATCTCAGCTGGCAATACTCTAATTATCTTAGTAACTTCTCTTGTAAAGGCAGTTATAGTGATATCAGTAGCTATCAATTCATCTTTTCCTTTACCCAAAGACTGTAGTAACCTAAGTGGCATAATATTTACTACCAACCCATTGTCAATAAGAACTTAAAAGAAAGGCTTGCCATTGAGATGTGCCTTGATGTATAAAGGCTTTATATGCTTAATTGCCTCAATAGATGGTTTCTCTATGATAACTCTTTTAGGGAAATTCGGCCTAGTGGCTTGAATCATGACCCCACTAATAGGCCCTTTATTCTCCCTTAAGAATGATGCCCCCGAGCATTGTGGATCTCAATCATATCTTTTTCAGCTTCTTATACCATGAACTCCTCAGGTAAAGTAATAAAGGATGCATCACATCCAAAAGGTATTAGTTCACCATCAACAATGAAGCTGTCAATCTCCGTGTCAACATCCATCATGTCTGGTTCATTGGTACTGCCAACAGATTCCTCATCATTAAAAACTAGGTCCTTACTAACCTTCCGCCTGAATTTAGATCTTGCATCTGATTGGACCTCCAGTTCTTTTTATCTTCTTTCAGCTGCCTTTTGCCTTTGGAGCCTCATCTTCTGTGTCTGAGTCAGTGGCTGAAAAAACTTATTGTGCTCCACCTTGTGCCATTATTTGCTTAATGGTACCAGAGGAGGCAACATGAATCTAGGTTATCTCCTATTAAATCTTAGTGGTGATCTTCTATCCTCCCTCTGCCCTCTAAGTCTATAACTCATTCTTGGTGTAGATGAAGGAAGTGATCTCTTATCTAGTCCTATAAATTTTCATTGAGGTTATGATCTCCAATGACTGCTACCTTTGTATGGCCTGCTACTTGAACCTTGGACTTATTTTCCCTTCATGTTTTCTTTGTCCCATCCTGTAGGCATAACATCACTCATATAAAAGTTATTAGAGGGTGGTTTAGAGTATTTCACCAGATAGTCAAACTTGCCAGAAGATTGACCTAATGTATCCCAGACTTCCTGGTTTTCTTTGATCTTTTTCTTCAAGTCTAGTAAAGTCCTTAAATCCACATCAATGAAATTCACTGTTGCTATTGGTGGAAAGGGGTCTTCCTCAATAAGCATAGCTTCTTTCTTCTCAGGAAATTTTAAAACACCCTTATTGATACGATCCTGGACTATATTCTTAAACACCCAATAAGCATTAGTATAATGGTTAAAAGAATTATGGTACTTACAGTATTCTTTTCCCTTCAACTCCTCTTTGGTTGGTATCTTGTGTTCTAGAGGCAACTTGATGAAGTTCTCTTTAAGGAGGAAATCAAATATCTGCTATATTTTTGAAGCCTCAAAAGTATATTGAGTCTGAGGATTAGAACCTTGAGGTTTCTTCCATACCTTTAGAGACTTTCTTTCCAAAAGGGGATAGACACAAGAGCCAATTATTGTAAGATCAACCAATGCCACCTAAGTGTTTGAAACCACCTGAAAATAAGTTTCCATGGTAGCCCTTCTTCTTTGATTCTATTCTTTCAGTAATTCTTTATACTCAGTGACCTTCGCTGCCAACTTATAAAAATCCCTTAACTCCATCCCTTAAAACTTCTTCCTTAACTCAATATCCAGCCCCCATTGAGCCATTTTGACATATTCAGACTCAAGAAAAAAGATCTTACACATGTTCCTCATCTTCTTGAATCTGGCAATGAACAAATCTGCACTTTCACTAGCTCTTTGAGTTACCCTAGATAACTCAATAATACAAACCTTAGGCTCGGCACAGAAGAATTATGTGTGAAATTGATGCTTCATCTCCTGCCAGGTAAAGATCGAGTTCTTAAGTAAGGTGGCATACTAGGTAAAAGTTGTACCTGTCAGAGTATTAAGGAACAACCTCAATCTGAAATTGGAAAAAATTTCATAGTTAGTCAGTTCACCACATTAAATTATGGATTGCACTATATGCTCTAGAGTGGATTGCCCATCCTCCCCAGAAAATAAAAAAAACTCCGGGATGTGATAGCCTCTGGGATATAGGTTGTCTCTATTAATAGTATCAGGATATAGCTTGTGAAACTCTAGATGGCCAATTTAGTGTAGTCCAGGACCATACAACTCTTGTACAATATCCCTCACAACATCTAAATCTACTCCCCCTCTTAGAACTTGAGGCACTGGAAGATAGGCTTGAGGTACTAGATTCGGCCCTTGGTGAAATGGCAAATTCACCTGAGGAAATGTTGTCTAACCTTGGGGTAATGGTATTTGCCCTTGCTGAACATTGCCCCCTGAGACTCTTCCTTAGTGAACAGCTTCTAAATCATAGATTCCAGGTTGAGAACTTAGGGTAGTCCTACTAAATAGTTGATTATTAAGGACTATTCTATTATTATTAGAACCCTTACCATTATAGCCAGTAAGGTCGCTCTGATTAGCCCCTCTATTGATGTTTCCAGATTCATACCTCCTATGTGGTGGAATATACATATCCTCTCCAAGATTCTAGACTCCATTGTTGGGTCTAACGATAGAGGATGAATGCCCAGTATTTCTTTGAGGTTGTACTCCTACTCTTGGAGATGTATTATGACTTCCCTGCTTCAGATAAACCTTATTCATTTTAGTGAATGAAGATGTTATCTTTTGTAAACTCTAGTTGACAACATTATTCATCTACTGGAGGGAATTTTGCAAAGAAGCCTGAAAAGCGCTGTTCATCCGTGCTATTGAATCTTGGACATGTTTCATCCTATATAAGAAGATGGTTTGGGCATTCAAGCCCTCAGTAGCAGTTGTAGTATTAGTACTTTCAATAACCTCCAATTCTTGGCCATCAGAGCTAAGGGGTGCCCCACTCACAGCTTGAGTCTCCTCAAGAGGCACCAGATTCTCTTGTTATTTTTCAGAACCATCGTCTGTAGTGTCTACTAGCATATTGTTGGTGGAGTCACCAACTTCAGAAACTTCTTTTCCAATTCTAAGTCTAGTCATCTCATTAGAATGTGTCCCACCGAGTGTGCTAAATGATTGTTGGTCCAATTTTTGATAAACTAGGTTCGAGCGTGCCAGAGAAAATTATTTCCCTAAATAAATTCTGACTTCTTCAGACAAGTTGTGGGTTTCCAAGCGCCTTTACTATAATTTGCTTTAGTTTTATAATTTTTAGCAGTAAACGATGAACAGGACAAAGAAATTTATAAACTAAGATTTTTACTGGTGTAATGCTTCATAAACTTTGTGAAATGGTAAAAGAAAATTGAAATTAAGAAACATGAAATTGCTTAAGGAAAATATAAAATTTGCTTAAACTAGAAAGCTGTAGAAAATGACTATTTTTTTTACTATCGGTTTGATGATTTGCTGGTATTTTGTTGATCTTGGATTGTATTTTGATTCTGATGTTCTCCTTATGCTCCCTTCTTCCCCATTTTATAACTCATTAACTTCCTAAAGAAGTTTAAGCTTCCTCAATTTTCAGTAATTTCCCCCATTAATTTTGTAACTTCCATGTCTCTCTGAGTTACCTCCATACCTTAACAGTTCCTTAACAGTTCATCTGGAATTTTTCTCCTTTTCCCCCAAGCCAAAAATTAAATTTTCACCAAACTAAAATTAATTTAGATGTAAATGGGTTGAGCTTGGTATTATGGGCTCAAGATTGGGCTTAAAATCCATATTAGGCCTAAACATATATTAAGGGTAGTTATGACTTTTTCATTTAAATTAATGTTTCTTTTTTACAGAGGAGGGAAATAGTTAAATTTGAGTGGGTGTTTAGTTGACTTTTAAAAATGTAAGGACAAAGTAGTGAGTTTAGACAAAACTCAGGGGAGTGTTAGTAAATTACCCAAATCAAAAGAAGAAAAATATCCAAATATCAATCCCATGTTAGTTTTTTATTTATGGGTTTTTTCCTTTTTGTTCATTGGTCTAGAAGGATAATTCCTTGTTTATATAACTTTATTAGGGGTTTAAAATTTTGATTTAAGATTTTAAATATGTCATTCATTTAACAATAAAATATATCAACCTAATGGCTTTTGCTACAGTGCAAATATTTGCACCGGTACAAATGAAATTACAACCGTTAGATTAGTTTTTATTTAATTACAACCATTGATTATCTTGGTGTATCAATACCTGTAAAATATATCAATGGTTACAATTAAATGACAATTAATCTAACGACTAATAGTTTCATTTGTACCGGTGCAAACATTTGCATGGTAGAATGACTCCTAATCTAATTAAAAAATTGTTTTCAAAAATATATATTAATAT
>CATIWO010636216.1:0-21508 GCA_949673435.1 Macaranga tanarius
AAAATAGTCCAAAACTTAACGTACAATTATACCCCTTTACAAAAATGCACATATTATCTTATATGCAAATCCTAAAACTCTACTAAATATATCACAAAAATATAATGCATATACAGTGCATATGAAAATGCGGGTGTTACATTTTTGGTTCAGTATGGTTTTGGTTCGGTTCTGATACGGTTTTTAACAAATTTTCAGTACCGTACCAAATTAGTAAAACGGTCCGGTTCCATTCGGTTCGGAGTTAAAATTAATGGATTCGGTACGGTTTTTTTATCTATCAGTTCAGATTTTTGGTTCGGTTTAATTTTTTCTTCGTCCCGTACTCAGCCCTAATATTCAAAGTGATACATTTTGACATGATGCTTATGTGGACTCATTCAAATTATTATGGTTGCGACATTAGTAAGATTTGACTGAATTTTCAATAGGTACATCAAATTACAAACAAATTGAAAGGTTGTATATTAATTTACTAAAATTAAAAAGATAGAATGAAATTACAAAAATCACTATATATATATATATATAATGTTATAATATCAAATAAAAAAAACAATTAATATTACAAAATTAAAAATAGTAAATAATAATAGTAAGAACTATATGTTACGATAATAATTGAGAGTAGCAATATCAATTTTTTTTTTAGCTGGTTCCTATAGCAAGGGAGAGGGAATCCCGGTCTTCACATTTAATATCCACATTATATATATATATATATATATATAGCAAACAATGTAGACGGCGGGGTTCAGCGAGCGCCCAAGTGTCCGGTGATCACGGCACTGTGCGGGCTCAGGGCTCACTAGAAATACAACTTGGATCTTTTAATAGACTTTGATTGGAGAATGGAGTCGCCATCCGGGTGAAATCTGGGACACTTTTACAGCAACTGGATCCCACGGAGGGAGCCCAGCAGCCGTCCTCAGAGATTGGGTCCGGAAACTGGGTATGGGATTTTGAATGGCCCACCCGACCTTGTGATTGGCCTTCGTTTATGCTTTGTGTTTTATTATTTTTAATTATTTAATTATTCCTTTAATTACATGCAAATGGCTGTTTAATCCAAACAATTCCAAATTTTACAATTAAGTCCAAGTTTGTTTATTAAGTTCATTTTTATGTAATTTGGTAATTGAATTATCACATCCATACATTCACATACATCATCACAATAATCTAAAATAAAATAATAAAAATAAAAAACAACTGAAAATAAAAACACACAAAGAAAGGAGAGAGAAAAAATGAATTACAACCCATTGTAAATAAACCAAAACTTAAACAAATAAAAATAGCCCGTGAGATATCTAATATTTAGGTCTGCAAAACAAATCATAAATTAAATCTCCCAAAAATAATAGACAACCTACAAAAATATATTAAAATAGTTAGTACAAAATAAAAAATAACCAGTATTAAATAATTATCAAATAGATAATAAATATATAAATATATAAATAAATAAACATCAAAGAAACAAATAAAATAATTAAACCAAAAACAGTAAATAAAAATAAGAAAAACCATCATTAATAATGATTTAACCAAAAAGGGAAAAAAATAAACTACAAAAAAATTAAATAAGGCAACGTGAATGGCAACAGTGCCATGCACATTGCCAAAAAAAACAATAAAATGTTGGTTGAATGGCCCATCAACCAAAACCAAAATAAAAATGAATGTAACGTTAATAAATAGAGGCGACGTCTCTACGAAGAGATGCCATTTCTATTTCTTTTGCAAATTTAGATTTTTACAAATTAAATTTAGTCTTTTATTTATCCAATTTTCCTTACAATAAGGTCACAAACTAACACAAATTAACACAGACTTGCTAAAAATCTCACAGCAACAACACAATGCAAATAAAAATAACTACAAGAGAATTATCAAAAAAAAAAATCAAAAAACAGAGTATATAAAAAAAAGGAAGAAAAATTTACTGAAGAATCAAGTTGAAAATAGTTTGGCCCTCAGATTTTGATTCTGGATGCTCCTGACTTCAGCAAGAATTGGATTCTAGAATTTTTCTTGAATTTCTTTCTTCTTTTTTTCAGTTTCTTTCTCTCTGCAGGTTTTTTTTGTGTTTTTCTTTTTCTTTCTAATTTTTTTTATCTTTTTCTTCCTGATTTTTGCCCCACCAAAACCAATCCCCTCTGCAGAGATAAAGCCCCCTCACTTATAGTCATCTCCCCTCATTCAAGCTCATTAATCACGTCCCTCTCCTCTCCCATGTATGTGGGAGAGGAGTTACAGAACATGAAAAATCCACGTTCTGTAATTAAATAGCATTTATTTTTTTTTGCTCTTTATTAGGGAGGCATCGCCTTAGCCATGTAGAGGCGACGCCTCTAACATGAAGAGGCGTCGACTTTGTTTCACTAAGGAGATGCCTCTGTGAAGCAATTTTGTGGGCTGTGCTAATTATTTGGGCTATGATGGGTTTGGTTCATTTGGGCTCTGATGGGTTTGGTTCAATTGGGTTGTAGGCTATTTGGACTTTGATGGGTTTGGTTCAGTGGGTCTGAAGTGTGTTTAGGCTTCTCTCAAGTGGGTCATAATCTAATTCCTTTGCTGAGTTAGGCTAATCTATCATTTTCATCATTGGGCTTTTACCTCGTGGGCCGGATCAGACCATGTATCCACAATTTGCCCCTCTACTTTTCAAAAATCAAAATGTAAGCAATGTAATGAGATTTATGAAAAAGCATATGCAAGCATTATAACAATTTATGAAAAAGCAGATGAAATACAAATAACGAAGAAAGATTCCAATCTTCGAGGTAAAATAAAGAAAGTCTCGTATCTCATCTTCGGGGTACAACCCGAGAGGTGTAACTTTGTCGCCGTCTAACCTTGGTGTCCGAACCAAGATGTTTTTATCTAAGGTCGCCGTCCAACCTTGGTATCCGAACCAAGAGGCTTCAATTTTGAGGTCGCCATCCAATGTGTCCGAACCAAAAGGCTTTTATTTGAGGTCACCATCCAACCTTAGTGTCCGAACCAAGAGGCTTCAATTTTAAGGTCGCTGTCCAACCTTGGTGTCCGAACCAAGAGGATTTAATTTTAGGGTCGCCGTCCAACATTGGTGTCTAAAGCAAGAGACTTCTATTTGAGGTCGCCGTCCAACCTTGGCGTCCGAACCAAGAGGCTTTAATTTTAAGGTCGCCATCTAACCTTGGTGTCAAAAACTAAGAGGCTTCGATAAAAGGAAAACGCCTTATCACCACCCCCGGTGTCAGACAAAAATGAATGAAAATAAATAAGTTGAGCCATATAGCCACTTCAGGCGTCAAGTGAAAATAAGTGAATTGAGCCGTATAGCCGCTTCGGGCGTCAGACGAAAATATATGAAATGAGCTATATAGCCGCTTCGGGCGTCAGGTGAAAATATATGAAATGAGCTATATAGCCCGCTTTGGGCGTTAGGTGAAAATAAATGAAAAGAGCCGTATAGCCGCTTCAGGCGTTAGGCGAAAATATATGAAATGAGCCATATAGCCGCTTCAGGCATCAAGCGAAAATAAATAAAAAGAGCCATATAGCCGCTTTGGGCGTCAGACGAAAACGAATGAAAAGAGCCGTGTAGTTGCTTCAGGCGTCATGCGAAAACGGAAGAAATGAGCCGTATAGCCACTTCTGGCGTCAGGCAGAAAATAAGTAAAACGAGCCATGTAGCCATTTTGGGCGTTAGGCGGAAAATAATTTTTAAAACACAACTGGGCTGATGCGTGTATGACTAAAATACTCAAAAGCTTGCGAAGACAATTTTAACAAACACAACTTCGTGTGATGCATGTATGCATGAGATTCAAAAGTAAGTTTTATAAAATAAGTGACTAGTCAAACACCTCTTCCATTTAGAGCTTATATTGGGAAATTGGTTTCCTCTTCTATCATACAATCCAAATTTACAAATTGAGTCTATCACTGACTGCCATTAAGACCAGTATTATTGGAAACAAAAACTGAAACCCTCCATGGTTAGACCAGGATGATGATACAATTGTTGCTTGTATGCTTGATTGCAGTCTAAGAGTGCTTAGCTGTTGCAGGATTATTATGATTATGCTCAATGTGAAAGAGACACTCCATCTGCCCCCCAGTAAGATTCTGCTACTCTTAAAGTCAACTTGATTGCCCCCCAGCTTGAAATTACAACTATTTTTATTTTTATATTCCCTCTTTTACCTAGGCCACTCTCTTAATGAGAGTTTTCAAACCTAGCTGGGTCTTTTCATTTTTTTTATTTTTTATTTTCCCTCTTTTGCCTAGATTGCTCTCTTTCTGAGGGTTTTCAATCTAGCTGGGTGATTGTAAAATCATGCTAATGATTAACCATTGTCGGTCGGCTTTACTGCTTAATATCCATGCTGCTGTGATGTGCTCGTTACTCACTACTGACTTGATACTCATGTGACTGACTGTTTGATGTCTGTGTTGTCGACTTCCTGATGTCTGTGTCACCACTTTGGCTACTAACCATATGAATTTGCTGATGATTCCCATGTCTGACACTTCGTGTGCTAATATCACGTCAACTATGCTCATTTTATATGATTGCTCTTTCGGTACAAATGTGCACATTACATTATGCTTGTTATTGACCAGCCTCTTTGCAGATTTTCTGGTCAACTATTTTTCAATTCATAAGAATTTTAGAAGGTTGGTAAAAATGGGTATTTGAAGGAAATTTTATTTTGGTTTTGGTAAAGATGAAAAATTTTCAATGGCTGTATAAGGATCGACTTTCTCAAAAATAGGTGGCATTTAGAATTTTTCTTCCTTATTTCTCCTCTCTCCCCTTCTTTCTATTTTATTTTCTCTTTCTTTCATTTTATTTCTTTTCTTTTCTTTTATTTTTTATTTTCTTTTCTTTTTTCCTCCTCTCTTCTCTTTTCTATTTTCATATTTTTTTTCATTCATTTTTTTAAGAGGGTCCATTCAAAGAAGAAGCGAAAGGTTTGATGCCTAAAAGAAATATTTGAAAGTTAACCCTGATATGTGGCTATTTTTTATTTTTTTTATCTCTCTTTCTCTCATTCAAGCATAACATAAGGCGCATAATTATAACAAATTTACAATCATGTAAATCAAGCATCCTGACACAAAAATGGAAAAGTTGCAGTAAATATTATTCTAATTTATTGTAGCCATAAGAGATAACTACAGTCATTCATAAATGTCCAGCTTCATGTCACCTTCAATTTGTACACCAAAACGGTACAATTCTCTAAAATTCTTAATGCCCACATTCTTCAGCTTGTCAGCGATAGGTGGAATGTAATCTTTTGCAGCTATAAGCAGTTGATCTGATTCTGCAAATTTATACCTTATCAGAACCAACTTTTCTCTCCATCTGGTAAGGAAGCTTATGAAGGATTCATCAGGCTCTTGCTTTATATTCTACAATTCTTTGAGGGAGACTTCAAACTAAGAATTCAACCCATATTGCTTGACAAGGGCTGGACAAAGCTCCTTCCAGCTCTGTTGAATATGAGCATCCAAGGTACAGTACCACTTAACAGCAGCTCCTATCAATGACATTGGGAATTGTTTAATAATTTGTGCCTTGGTCAGTCTAATGGGCTTCATGAAGGTGATATACTGTTAAAGGTGCAAGTAAAGGTCATCTGTCCCATCATATTTCTTGATGTCAGAAAACTTGTATTTTAGGGGTAGTGGTTCTTCATCGTCCATGTCCAAGTCATCATAGTCCATTACAGAGTCCAACCCCTTATCTTTCATCAAGAGTTGCATTTGAGATCTCATCTTAGCCATTTCCTTAGTCCATTCCGGTTGTTCAGAATCCCCGGCAGGTGGTTAAATTTTTTGCTTAGGAAAATCAGCAAGCACAGTTTTCATATCATCCTCTCTTTCCCTAGGCCTCTTTCCAAACATCTCAGTAAACACCTCTCTGTACATTTGTCGCATATCATCCCTGAGTTCTTTCAGAATTTCTTACCTGAGGGATTCTAAATCAAAATTGAAGAGTCCGGACATTCTGTTCTCCTTATAGTATGGTCTCAATTGACTAGTTGGATTCTTGATATTAGGGGATCAAACTGTCCTTGACTTGCTTTCAAACAGAATAGACTTTCAACTGTAAAAAATAAAAATAAATAAATTTAAAAATGAAAATAAGTGATATGTATGCATGAAATGCAAATAATTTTTTGAAATTTTTTTTTATTTTTATTTTTGTAAAGAGTTTACAAAATAAATACACAAATAATAAACACACACAAGTCTCAATAACGAAGCCTTTCAACCTTATTCCTTCCACACATGTGTTCAAGGTGAGTCTCTTGCCCTAAAATTTTTAGTCTAGGTTTTAATTATCAACAGGGGATAATAAAACCGACGTACATATATAAGCTCTCGAGATGTAACAAACAAGTAGATATCTCATTAATAAAACCAAAGTCTAATACAATGGGCCATGGTAGAAGGACAAAAGCCCACTCTAAAATAGATCATCATTATTGGGCTTGGGCTTTATTAAGGAGACTACTATACGGTATCATACCACATGCATTTAGGAAAATCTTAAAGGTAGTTGCTAGGGAACTATATAAGCTGAGTCTTGGGTAAGGTTAAAGGCTCTCACAGTCTTTTATATACTCTCTTTCCATCTCTCCACTCAACGGTCCGAATGACGTATTCAATTGTACTCTACTGTGAGTGACAATAGCTATATACTCCACCATCAGGTTTGAATGAAACACATATAGTAGAGTAACAGCTATTATCGGGTCATTGGGACTGTATGCACAATATGTGAAAATAGTATAGTGAATACAAAAGGAATAATTAAATAATCAAAAATAATAAAACATAAAATATTGGAATCAGTTTCTCTATCCCCAGTGGAGTCGTCATTGTAGGCGGCGAGATCAGCAGGCGCCCAAGTATCCGGTGATCACAGTACTGTGCGGGCTCAGGGCCCACTAAGAATACAACTTGGACCTTTTGATAGGCTTTGATTGGAGAATGGAGTCACCATCCGGGTGAAATTCGGGATACTTTTACAGTAATTGGATCCCACAAAGGGAGCCCAGCAGCCGTCCTCAGAGATTGGGTCTGAAAACTGGGTATGGACTTTTGAATGGCCCACCCGACCTTGCGATCGGCCTCTGTTTTTGTTTTGTATTTTATTATTTTTAATTATTTAATTATTCCTTTAATTACATGTAAATGGCTGTTTAATCTAAACAATTTCAAATTTTACAATTAAGTCCAAGTTTGTTTATTAAGTCTATTTTCATGTAATTTGGTCATTGAATTATCACATCCATACATTCACATACATCATCACAATAATTCAAAATAAAATAACAAAAATAAAAAACAACTAAAAATAAAAACACACAAAGAAAGGAGGGAGGAGAAATGAATTACAAACCAATGCAAATAAACCACAACTTAAACAAATAAAAATAACCCGTGGGCTATCTAATATTTAGGCCTGCAAAATAAATCATAAATTAAATCTCCCAAAAATAATAGACAACCTACAAAAATATATTAAAATAGTTAGTATAAATAAAAAATAACCAATATTAAATAATTATCAAATAGAGAATAAATAAATAAATATATAAATAAATAAACATTAAAGAAACAAATAAAATAAGTAAACCAAAAACAATAAATAAAAATAAGACAATCCATCATTAATAATGATTTAACCAAAAAGGGAAAAAAATTAAAATCATAAATTAAAAAAATTAAAAAAATTAAATAAGGCAACGTGCATGGAAACAGCGCCATGCACGTTGCCAAAAAAAACAATAAAATGTTGGTTGAATGGCCCATCAACTAAAACTAAAAGAAAAATGAATGTAACGTTAATAAATAGAGGCGATGTCTCTACGAAGAGACGCCGCCTCTATTTTTTCTGCAAATTTAGATTTTTACAGATTAAATTTAGTCTTTTATTTATCCAATTATCCTTACAATAAGGTTATAAAATAACACAAATCAATACAGACTTGCTAAAAATCTCACAGCAACAACACAAAGAAAATAAAAATAACTACAAGAGAATTATCAAAAAACATGTCAAAAAACAGAGTATATAAAAAAAAGGAAGGAAAATTTACTGAAGAATCAAGTTAAAAATAGTTTGGCCCTCAGATTTTGATTCTAGATGCTCCTGACTTCAGCAAGAATTGGATTCTGGAATTTTTCTTGAATTTCTTTCTTTTTTTTCAGTTTCTTTCTCTCTACGGATTTTTTTTGTGTTTTTCTTTTTCTTTCTGATTTTTTTTTTATCTTTTTCTTCCTGATTTTTCCCCCACCAAAACCATTCCCCTCTGCATAGATAAAATCCCCTTACTTATAGCCATCTTCCCTCATTCAAGCTCATTAATCACGTCCCTCTCCTCTCCCATGTACGTGGGAGAGGAGTTACAGAACGTGAAAAACCCACGTTCTGTAATTAAAGAGCATTTATTTTTTTCTGCTCTTCATTAGGGAGGCGTCGCCTTAGCCATGTAGAGGCGACGCCTCTAACATGGAGAGGCGTCAACTTTGTTTCACTAAGGCAATGCCTCTGTGAAGTAATTTCGTGGGCTGGGCTAATTATTTGGGCTATGATGGGTTTGGTTCATTTAGGCTCTTATGGGTTTGGTTCAATTGGGTTGTAGGCTATTTGGGCTTTGATGGGTTTGGTTCAGTGGGTCTGGAGTATGTTTAAGCTTCTCTCAAGTGGGTCAGAATCCAATTCCTTTACTGAGTTGGGCTAATCTATCATTTTTATCATTCGACTTTTGCCTCGTAGGCCGGATCAAATCATGTGTCCACAAACAATTAATAGATTACAAAATTAATAATAGTAAGAGTTGTATGTCACAATAATAATTGAGACTAGCTGTGACACCCGCCCTTTTCACATACGTATTTATGACGTATGTATTACATGTTAAGTATAAGAAATAGTGAACCTAATATAAGTTTGAGTATAAGTTATGGAGAGGGACCTATTTATAAGATATGTTTGGACTAATTTGTCACAATTGAAAATTATGGGGATATTATACAATATGCCCATTTAATTAAGGGGCTAGAAAGATATTTGGTTGATATTTTCTTTGAGTATTATTATTATATTAGTTGTTAGGTGATAATGTGTATATATATTATTATTGTTTTTATTACTATGATATTTGGGGATAATTAAGTATTTATTGGAGGAAGACTTTAAGAGGGGTAAATGGTTATATTTGATTGGCTAGAGTTTGTGTGAGTGTATATGTATGTGGGTGTGGTGGTGTAGAAGTGTAGAGATTTTAGTATTAATATTTGTATATATTTAATTAAGAGAGTTAGTATTATTTTATTAAGGGATAAATTAGTATTAATGTGGAAGACACCTTAGACTATATTTGTTGAATGGTGATTGGTAGAGAATTAGTGTGTGTATATATATTTGGTAGTGTTGTGGAGAATTGGTTGTAGAGAAGAAGAGTGATCTTGATAGCTTTGGAGAGATTTTTGTTAATTTTCTACTCTTCTAACAATCATTTTATAAAGCTTGAGGAGATCTAGTAGCTAGTGGAGCATCATATTTGGTAAGCCTTGCCTTTATTTTGGTTAATTGAATTAGGTTTTGATGTTAGGAAAATTCGGGTTCTGTTTTTCCTTATGCATCAGTCTTGTTGTTCTAATTATAACTTGAGTTGTAAACCTCTGATTTGAGTAAGGTTTGATGTTCTGGAAACTTCAGAGTATTCTCTACAACTTTTATGTTTTGAGGTTTAGCTGATTCTGCTGTTAAGATTAACTGGCAGGACTCTACATTTTCATGTTCATCCTGTCAACTCTGCTTTGCCTATTTTACCCGAGTTGTATCAAAAATTCATAATTAATTCCACACATATCCAAATCAAATAATTCTAATTGGAATTTGAAGTAGGCTCATAGGTCTAGTTTCAGTAATATTTTCATGATTTTTGGACATGTGTGTGAATTATTTGGGTATATTGAACTTTAAGCATCTAGTTGTCCTTTTATGATTTTAGGGTGAATTGCTATGCTTGCTTGTTGAAATTGGCATATGATTATGTGTAGGAGTTTATAAAGCCAGAGGAAACCCTATTCAATAGGGGGAGCTTTTATTTAAAAAGGAGTTGAAGGCTTGAGGTAATTAATTATTATATAATGTTTACATATAATAATTCTCATGTAACTAAAGTTACATGACTATGTTTGGTTTGTGCACGTAAATGGTTATAGCAAGATTGATATATATATATATATACTTGTGAGAATATTGAAATATTGATTGAGATTGTGTTTTATGGTGAAATGTGAATAAAGCCACTTGATGTGGTATAGTGAACATGAAATACTTATGAGAATGATGAATATATGATTATATTATTTTGAGAATGATGAATATATGTATATATGGTTGTGAGACTATTGAATGGTCAATTAAGTATGTGTTATGATTGATTGTGAATATTAGCACCTATATGTGTGCAAGCCACTTGAGGTGGTATGAAATTATAAAAAATGCAAGCCACTTGAGATGGTATGAAATTGTAAAAAATGCAAGTCACTTGAGGTGGTATAGTTATACACGTATTGTTATGAGAATGATGAATAAATATGCATATGGCATGATGTGAGGAATGTGAGGAATGTGAGGAAAATATGTGTGTGGAGATTAAGCTCCACAATCTGAGACTGAGCTGGGCAAAGAGTCTCAAATGTGGCCATTCATGTGATATATATATATATATACGTGTGAGATCTGAGACTGAGCTGGGCAGAGAGTCTCAAGAATGGCCACGGGTATATGAAAAAGAAAAAGAAAAAGAAAAGTGAGCTTTGTATGAAACGTGTGTGACGTGTATTGAGAACTTCGGCCGGATACTAACTTGTATAAATATGCATTGTTGCACCATATTTATATACATGTTGAGCACCATATTTGCATACATGTGGAATATAAGAATGATGATGTGAATTGAATGTGAGAATTGTGGTTGTAAAAGATTAATGTGATAATTATAGTGGGGTGTATATATTAAGTATATATACCCATATATATTTATGTTAGCAATTGTTAGATTGCTATTGATGTTATGAGTTTGTGAATAATTGCAGTTTGCTTGAAAGATTGTAAAAATGTGCTATCAGGATAGTGACACGAGCCGAGACACGGGCGTATCTCAGGCCGTGTGTCGACATACGGGTTAGTCTGATTTAAGACATGGCCGTGTTGCATGTGACATTTTTATATCTGAGAGCTATATGGCCTAGCACACGAGCGTGTACATAGCTGTGTACCAAATTATGAAATTTTATATTTCAGACCGAGAGCAACCCGGTTGAGTACACAAGCGTGTCCATGGCTGTGTATAAAATGTGAAATTATGAATTCTAGACTGAGAGCTACACGAGCGTGTATATGGCCGTATATATATATTACAATTTGATTCGAGAGCTACACGGGAGAGAACACGGGCAAGTTATTAGCCATGTATAAACATGAGTTTTAGACCGAGATGAACACGGGGTTGGAACACGGTCGTGTTCCAAACCGTGTAGTCCTCTATTAATTATTTATAATTATTTTTCTTAATTAGTTCTTGAGGAGGACTATATGAATGCTTATTTTAATAATTACTTATTGAGTCGCAAGCTCATTCCTTTGCAATTATAGTTTTTAAGCTTGTTTGATAGAAAGCTTGAAGTGAGTTTAGTCGTGAGCTCAGGTGGGTCAAAAGGCAGGCTTGGTGTCGACATCTCCATCCACATGATCACATAAGCATTGTGACATTTGAGTATTCTGGAACTGAGTTCATATGTATATTTTAGTATTATGTAACTTTATATTTTGAGTATTTACAATGTATCAAACATAATTTTTGTATAATACATATATCTTTTGAGAAAAATTTTTCATATGCCACACGTTTGTTTGTTATTTGGACACTTGTATGTGGTACCTGGAGGGTACTACATTAAGTGGTATCAGAGCGGGGATTAGATTTCCTCGGGACATGAAACATAATGCATTCATGACATATCATACATCAATTTATGAAAAATATGTAGTGGATGTGTGTTGCATATCTTAGGATGGATTAACACTAAGTGCCTCGCGTTGACCTCGAAGAGTTGTCTGAGTCGGTTTATAGGCAACCCCCTATTCATGCTTTGGGAGAGTAAGAACTATCTCAACCCTAAACCCCTCCACCAGCTGCATATCCTTTTATATAGGAGTTTGGTCAAATGATGAGAAGAATGGGTCGTTAACCAATGGATAACACTGTGGATGAGGTTATGAGGAATGAAGAAGTAGGGTGCATTTGATTTTCATAATACTATAGATCCTATAATTATAGAGACTTGGTTCAAAAGAACTCAAAGGGTTCTTAATTTGATGAAGAGCACACCAGAAGAAAAATTTAATTATGCAATATTACTATACAAAAAGATAATTATAAGGGGTGGAAAATTATTCCAATGAATGATATTCAGCCTCCAATGTTAACATGGGATGATTTTCTTCATGAGTTCATTAACAATTACATCCCAGAAGTATACAAAGATAATAAAAGAAGGGAGTTCTTAAACTTGAAATAAGGAACAATGACAGTAGTAGATTATGAAGTAAAATTTAATCAGTTATCCTATTATACTTCATCTCTGGTAGATACTGATGAAGACAAATACTGAATGTTTGAAGAGGGATTAAAATATGAAATCAAAATTAGGATCACACCTACAGATTATGAGTTACACTAAGTTGAGAGCAATTATAATTAGAACCGAAAGACTAGGAAAAGAATGAACTAAACAAAGAGCAAAAAGGGGATCAAGTGAATTTGTAGGAGATTCTAGTAGAAAACAAGGCAGACAAGGGGGATATATACCACCCCGGGTTAACTCTCAGAGTAGTTATTCTAATTTTAGACGAAAGGGATCTAGAGTTCCATTTTATTCAAGTAGAGAACAAAGTTAGGTCATAGCACATCGACCCATATATGTGCATTGTGGGAATGGTGCATGTTACTTTTATGGATCTTTTAATCATATGTACAGGAATTATCCTGAGAGGACTAGTGTGACAGAAGGTAGTGGAGGTAAAGCTATATTAGAACCTATAGTGGGAGTTTCAACAAGTGGAATTCGAGTGACATCAGATAGAGGTATAACATTTACAACTGGCAGAGGTATGAGCAAATTAGAAAGTCAGAGTTCTAGACCTCAAGTGCAGGCTAGAGTGTTTGCTGTGACTAAACAAGAAGCTATTGAGGTCCCAGTAGTTGTCACTGGTAAAATTTTTATTTATGATTTAGAAGCCTAAGTTTTAATTGATTCTGCATTCACACAATTATTCATATCATGAAATATGGTATTTCAATTTTGTAATAAACATGAACCATTGGGTTTTGACTTAAATGTGGGTACACCCTTGGGAGAAATAATAGTTATGAATAGTGTGTGTCGTGACTATTTAATTTGCATTGATAAGGTAGAGTTGAGAGCTGATTTATTATTGTTGCCACCCCGTGAATTTGGTATGATATTGGGTATAGAGTGGTTGACCGAATATTATGCAATAGTAAATTATTTCACTAAGGAGGTTATTTTAAAATCTTTAAATTAACTGAGGGTTATATTCTAGGGGAAAGAAAAATTATGTCCGCATGTTTAATTTCTACTATGAAAGCTTTTCGAATGGTAAAAAGCAGTTGTAAAGAATATTTATATTTAGTATACGTGGTAGATACCATAATTAAATTTTGCAATTGAGAAGACCACAGTGGTAAATGAATTTTTAGATGTGTTTCTAGATGATATATCAGGTTTGCCACCTAATAGAGAAGTAGAATTCACCATTGAACTTATTCTGGGAGTAGCACCAATATTCATTTCACCTTATAAGATGGCACCAGTTGAATTAAAAGAGTTGAAAACTCAGTGGTAGGAACCACTTGATAAGAGATTTATTTGGCTTAGTGTGTTACCTTGGAGTGCTCCAGTATTATTTGTGAAAAAGAATAAGATAATGGGATGGTGTATGGATATTAGGCAGTTGATTCGGGTCACCGTGATGAATAAATATCCTTTACCCAGAATAGATAATTTGTTTAATTAATTGTAGGGGGCTCAGGTGTTTTCTAAGATTGATTTGAAATCAGACTACTATCAGCTTAAAATTTTAGAACTAGATGTACCGAAGATTATCTTTTTTCGAACCAGGTATAGACACTTCAAAATTTTAGTGATGCCATTTGGTTTAACTAATGCACTAGTTGCATTTATGGCTCTTATGAACAAGGTGTTTTAGCCCTACTTAGACAAATTGTGATTGTGTTTATTGATGACATACTTGTATGTTTAAGAAACATAAACAACATTTGAGAATTATGCTGCAAACCTTGAGGGAAAAACAGTTATAATGTGAACTTTGGTTAGTTCATGTGGTATTTTGGGACATATGGTTTCTAGACATAGCATAGAGGTGGATCTAATAAAAATAGAAGCAGTGGTGAATTGGGAACTCCTAAGAATGTTGCAGAAGTTTAAATTTTCTTAAAATTAGTTGGGTGCTATTGCTAATTTATTGAGGGATTTTCACTGATAGCCAGCCTTTGATAAATTTACTTTGGAAAGATGTTGCATTTGAAGGGTCTGAAGTATGTTAGAAGAGTTTTGATGAATTGAAAAATAAGTTGACAACTGCTCCAGTACCGGAAATTCCTACAGAAAATGGAGGATTAGTAGTTTATAGTGATGCTTTTCATCAGGCTTTAGGATGTATGTTAATGCAATGTGGTAAGGTGATTACATATATATTTGGACAGTTGAGGCTATATGAATTATTTTATCCAATACATGAACTAGAATTGGATGTTGTTGTGTTTACTTTGAAAATAATGAGACATTATTTGTATGGAGGAACATTTTAGATACTTATTAATCATAGGAGTTTGAGGTACTTGATAAGTTAGAAAGAGTTAAATATGAGACAAAGGCAATGATTAGAATTGTTGAAGAATTATGACTGCACGATTGAGTACCATCCGGGAAAGGCAAATGTAGTAGCTGATGCTTTGAGTAGGAAGACAAGAAACAGTATAGCTTGTTTGCAAGTATTTCCATTCTCTTATTTAGTTAAGTTATAAGCAATAAATGTGAAATTGAAATCTGTAAGAAAATGGAGTGTAGATTTCTATTTTTCAAGTTAGACCAATATTACATAACAGAATTTAAGAAGCACAAAATAAGGATTCCCAATTATTTGAAAAGATTGAGAAAGTAAAATAAGGGGAAGATAAAGAGTTTAATATTCAAAATGATACCTTAATGATGGGATCTCGTATTTGTGTACTTGATGTTGATAATCTGGGCCGAGAAATTTTAGAGGAGACACATATTGCTTCATATGCCATGCACCCAGGAATGTTCAAAATGTACAACACCTTGCGACCTCATTATTGGTGGTTTTAAATAAAGAAATATGTGGTAGACTATGTTACAAAATGTTTAATATGTCAACAGGTCAAAGCAGAACACCAAGTTCTAGTTGGAAAGTTGAGACCATAGTCAGTTCCGGTATGGAAATAGAAAAGAATAATGATAGATTTTATGTATGAATTACCGAGAACTCCGAGAAAGAACTATGTTGTATGGGAAATCATTGATCGATTAGCTAAGTCAACTTACTTTTTACCTATCAGATAGGGTAATTCACTTGAGAGTTTGACCAGAGATTATGTGAATGAAATTATTAGATTACATGGAGTTTTAGCACTCGTTGTATCAGACAGAGATCCACAATTTACATATTGCCTTTGGGAGAGTTTACATGAGGCTGTGGGGATAAAATTAAATTTTAATATTGCTTTTTATCCGCAAATGGATGGGCAATTGGAGAGGATGATTTAGACCTTGGAAAAACCAATCGAGATTTTTTGATTGAAAGGTTAAGTAATTGAGAATAAGGAGATTCTGATAGTGAAGGTGGAATAGAGCCACCATTCTCCGAAAGAAGCTACATGAGAAGTTTAAGAGCTAATGAGATAGAAATATCCATATTTGTTTCCAAAAAATAGTAAGTAGTAATTTTAGGGACGAAATTTCTCTAAGGAGGGAAGAAATGTGACACCCGCCCTTTTCACATATGTATTTATGATATATGTATTACATATTAAGTATAAGAAATAGCGGACCTAATATAAGTTTGAGTATGAGTTGTGGAGAGGGACCTATTTATAAGATAAGTTTAGACTAATTTGTCATAATTGAAAATTATGAGGGTATTATGCAATATGCCCATTTCATTAAGGGCCTAGGAAGATATTTTGTTGATATTTTCTTTGAGTATTATTATTATATTAGTTGTTAGGTGATAATATGTATATATATTATTATTGTTTTTATTATGATGATATTTGGGATAATTAAGTATTTATTGGAGGAAGACTTTAAGAGAGGCAAATGGTTTTATTTGATTGGCTAGAGTTTGTGTGAGTGTATATATATGTGGGTGTGGTGGTGTAGAAGTGCAGAGATTTTAGTGTTGATATTTATGTATATTTAATTAATAGAGTTAGTATTATTTTATTAAGGGATAAATTAGCATCAATAAGGAAGACACCTTAGGCTATATTTGTTGAATGGTGATTGGTGGAGAATTAGTCTGTGTATATATATTTGGTAGTATTGTAGAGAATTGGTTGTAGAGAAGAAGAGTGATCTTGATAGCTTTAGGGAGATTTTTGTTAATTCTCTACTCTTCTAACAATTATTTTAGGAAGCTTGAGGAGATCTAGTACCTAATGGAGCATTATATTTGGTAAGCCTTACCTTTATTTTGGTTAATTGAATTATGTTTTAATGTTGGAAAAATTCGGGTTCTGTTTTTCCTTGTGCATCAGTCTATTTTTTTAATCATAACTTGAGTTGTAGACCTCTGATTTAAGTAAGGTTTGATGCTTTAGAAACTTCAGAGTGTCCTCTATAGTTTTTGTGTTTTAAGGTTTAGCTAATTCTGCTGTTAAGACTAACTGGTAGGGCTCTACATTTTCGTGTTCGTGTTATCAATTCTGTTTTACCTATTTTACCTGAGTTGCATCAAAAATCCATAATTAAGACCACACAAGTCCAAATCAAGTAATTCTACTTAGAATTTGAAGTAGACTCATAGGTCTAGCTTCAGTAATATTTTCATAATTTTTGGATATGTGTGTGAATTATTTGGGTATATTGAACTTTAAGCATCTAGTTTTTCTTTTGTGATTTTAGGGTGAATTGCTATGCTTGCTTATTGAAATTGGCATATGATTATATGTAGGAGTTGATAGAGCTAGAGAAAACTCTATTCAATAAGGGGGGGTTTTATTTAAGAAGGAGTTGAAGGTTTGAGGTAAGTAATTATTATATAATGCTTACATATAGTAATTCTCATGTAACTACATGACTATATTTGGTTTTTGCACGTAAATGGTTGTAGCAAGATTGATATATATGTGTATATATATATATATATATATATAATGCTTGTGATAATATTGAAATATTGATTGAGATTGTGTTTGTGGTGAAATGTGAATAAAGCCACTTGATGTGGTATAGTGGACATGTAATGCTTGTGAGAATGATGAATATATGATTATATTATTGTGAGAAAGAATGATGAATATATGTATATATGGTTGTGAGACTATTGAATGGTCAATTGAGCATGTTTTATGATTGATTGTGAATATTGGCACCTATGTATGTGCAAGCCACTTGAGGTGGTATGAAATTATGAAAAATACAAGCCACTTGAGGTGGTATGAAATTGTGAAAAATGTAAGCCACTTAAGATGGTATAGTTATACATGTATTATTGTGAGAATGATGAATAAATATGCATATGGCATGATGTGAGGAATGTGAGAAAAATGTGTGTGTGTTTGGAGATTAAGCTCCACGATCTGAGACTGAGGTGGGCAGAGAGTCTCAGATATGGCCATTCATATGATATATATATATATATATGTGTGTGTGTGTGTGTGTATATGATCTGAGACTGAGCTGGGCAGAGAGTCTTAAGAATGGCCATGGGTATATGAAAAAAAAAAGTGAGCTTTGTATGAAACATATGTGACGTGTGTTGAGAACTCCGGTCGGATACTAACTTGCATAAATATGCATTGTTGCACCATATTTGCATACATATGGAATGTAAGAATGATGATGTGAATTGAATGTGAGAATTATGGTTGTAAAAGATAAATGTGATTATTATGGTGGGGTATAGATATTAAGTATATACACCCATATATGTTTATGTTACCAATTGTTAGATTGCTATTAATGTTATAAGTTTGTGAATATATTGCGGTTTTCTTGAAAGATTGTAAAAATGTGCTATCAGGATAGTGACACGAGCCGACGGGTTAGTTTGATTTAAGACATGGCCATGTTGCATGTGATATTTTTGTATCCGAGAGCTATACGGCCTAGTACACGAGTGTGTACATGGCCGTGTACTAAATTATGAAATTTTGTATTTCGGACCGAGAGCAACCCGGTTGAGTACACGAGCGTGTCTATGGCCATGTATAAAATATAAAATTGTAAATTTTAGACCGAGAGCTACACGGGTATGTACACGGACGTGTACATGGCCGTGTATATATATTACAATTTGATCTGAGAGCTACACAGGAGAGAACACGGGAAAGTTATTAGCCGTGTATAAACATGAGTTTTAGACCGAGATGAACATGGGTTGGAACACGGCCGTGTTCCAGACCGTGTAGTCCTCTATTAATTATTTATAATTATTTTTCTTAATTAGTTCTTGAGGAGGACTATATGAATGCTTATTTTAATAATTGCTTATTGAGTCGCAAACTCATTCCTTTACAATTATGGTTTTCAGGCTTGTTTGATAGAAAGATTGAAGTGAGTTTAGTCGTGAGCTTAAGTGGGTCAAAAGGCAGGCTTGGTATCGACATCTCCATCCACATAATCACATAAGCATTGTGACATTTGAGTATTTTGGAACTGAGTTTATATGTATATGTTAGTATTATGTAACTTTATATTTTAAGTATTTTCAATGTATCAAACATAATTTTTGTATAGGCTTATTTGTGAAAAAAATCCAAACGTTTACAGTTTTTTTACAATTTAATCTCAACCTTTTAATATTTATAATTATGTCACAATTTTCAAATTTTTTTACAATGTTAACACATTAATGAATTTGGTCAAAATTATTTTAGAAAATTCTGAGTGGGCAATGAAGTGTTATACCACCAACACAAAAAGTGGACCCCAATAAGCCTTATTGCAAAATATTAATGAATTAATTTATTTGACCAAATTCATTAATGTGTTAATATTACAAAAAAATTAAAAATTGGGATATAATTGCAAAAATTAAAAGGTTGGGATTAAATTATAAAAAGCTGTAAACGTTTGGATTTTTTTTACAAATAAGCCAAAGATGAATTGATATTTTGGTATCTGCAATTTAAAACAAATAATAAAATTTGGTCATAATCCAAGCTAATAACCCTAATTGGTGGCTTATGTTAGTTGTTATGCTACATGTAACTAGCTTACCACAAAATGATAGGACTCTTGAACCCATAATTTGAAATCGATGAAACAATACTGTACAAAAAATTAAACCAATATTATATAAATATGTTTACGATATGATTTATTTTCTAATTTCATAATTTCGAGGGAAAGAGAGATCACTGGTAGAGGTATACCTCGTTCTAAACAATTTCCTTGTTGCATTTGCCCATCTTGTAGAACAATGGGTATTCGCACATCATTATTAGGAGAAGTGGGCAGTCGTACTTGAATACCTTCAACAAAAAAATGAGCTTATGTATTTTATTGTTACTATTATTATCGGTTCTATTCGTATTAACAATTACAATGTTAATAACTTATTATGAATTTGTTTTAACTTTTAAAGTTTGATAACAATATTATAATTTGGCCAATTATTTATGATTTTGACATAATGTATCATTTGGTCAAAATTAACCAAAAAAATGCAGGCATGTGATGTGGTTTTTGTTTTAAAGTGGCCACATGTGTGCTTTTTTTTTTTTTTTTAATTTTGATTAAAGTGCAATTTTTACTATAATTATAAATATATAGCTAACTTAGAATATTTTGGTTAAATTTTGAAAACTAGAACAAATTTATAAAAAAAATGCCAACATAATAAATTTTTACTCTAATGAGCATTAGTAATACTATTACTAGTAAAAAAAAAAAATGCATGAAATGAAAGAGAAAGATATATACTAACAAGAGTAGATCCATTGTTTCCAAAATCCCAATTGACATCCACTGGGGAATAAATAAGCCTTATAAGCAAACTCGATCAAAGGAGTGGTATGGCCGTTTCCAACACTTGTTCTTCTAGTAACCAAGAGTGGAGAATGTCGGATTAGATCTAATGCAATATCTACAAAATAAATAAATAAATAAATAATTTTTTTCTATAAATTAAACAAAAAACAAAAACATGTATATATAATTAAAACAAATGTCGATTATATGAACGATCACTAAATTTTATATTTTTTTATAATTTAATTTCAAAATTTTAATTTATTTCTTTTTAATTATTTTACTTTCATTTATATTTCAAAAAAAAAACCTTAATACTTTTTATTTAAATTTGATGATGTGACGGTTAGAACAATTATCATATGCCGTATTTTCATTTTGTTGAGCTTCTGACCAGTCTTAATCGTTTAAAATATACTTCATTTTTCATATTAACTGATGACAAGTTGTATCAAATAAATGTATAACATATAATGTAGTCATTTCGATTATCACATTATTAAATATAACAAGAAAATATTAATTAAAGTACTTCCGAAGAAATATAAATTAAAATTAAATAACTAAAAAGAAATAAATTAATATTTTGAAATCAAATTGTATCCACGTAAAAAGTTTGCAATCCTTACCAAACATTTCAAGGTGAAGAGCCGAATGAAGAAGCCCGGCTCCATAATTTCCATCATCTTCAAGTAGCAAGTCCATTGAAGTTTGAGCGTATAAAAACAAAGTTGCATCCTTATGGCCACAATTGCATGCAGTTGTGACTGGTATCACTACTAGAAAATAGCTCATTAACGAAGGAAAAAGTCATCGCTAAAAGTTAAAAAGTGGTCATTAAAAACATTTAGCGATCACATTTTTATGATCGTCTGTCGTCGTAACAGGCTTTGCCGCTAATAACTTTTTGCGACTAGAAAAAATTAGTAATCGCAAATAACTTTTTGCGAAAATATATATTATGGTCGCTAAAAATTCATTAATAACGACAATATTGTCATCGCAATTGATTTACATAAGAACTATATGGACAACCAATTGCGACCAAGAAATTTGATCGCAATTAAGTGCAATCCTAAATTGCAAACCTGCATTTTTAAAACAATTGTGCCATCACAATTTTTTAATTATTCATATTTCACTTTAAGCACATACA
>CATIWO010636419.1:0-16613 GCA_949673435.1 Macaranga tanarius
CTTAAATAAGATGAAAATGATAACATTTACTTCATCTATTAAAAATATGATTCCTGAAAAGAACACTTAACAAACATGTTAGTAAATAACTTAATATTTTTACATCATCAAAATCATTAGTGAAATCTCGGGGCTAACAATATATATATATATATATATTTTTTTTTTTTTGAAATTAACAAAACACACATACACACTGGGTCAGGAATATGACACATTCCTTCATAAAATCATACCAAATTTTTTAAAGATGTGCTAACCCATATAACCCAAACACACACACAGACACACTGCATAATCAATGTGGGATCTTGAAGGACCAGCCCACTTTCCGGTTCCATTTAATGGGAGACACCACACCGCACACATAAAAAGTACGCAAGAAACATAAGAGATTGAAAATATCAAATATGTAAATAAAGAAATAGAGAAATATTAAAAAGGGTTCTTATTTAAAAAATGTTCAAAAATTTAATTGTTACAATTATGTGTCTTATATATTTATAAATGTGAAATAAATTGAATCTAATTAGTAATTTATAAAATATTTTGGGTGAATTACATACAAAAATAACAATGTGTCCTATTAACATGAAAATATGCGGAAATTTTTTTATAAATATAATAAAATAAAATTTACTTCAAAATTATTATTTTTAATTAATTCATCAAAAATATTTTAGAAAATAATAGTTGGGTTTAATTTATGTCAAATTTAAAAATATATAAGACACATAATTTTAAAGTTAAGTTTTAAAAATTTTTTAAATAAAATTTCAAAGATTATTCTCTATTTATTTTACTCACATTGTAGGCCGTAGGGTTCAACGCACGCCTAAGTATCCGGCGACCACGGCACTGTGTGGGCTCATGGTCTACTAGGAATACAATCACAAGTCTTTTGGGCCTGGATCGAAGAATGGAGTCGCCACTCATGTGAGATCCATGACACTTTTACAGCAACTGGATCCCGCGGAGAGAGCCCGCTACCCAGTGGCCATCCTCAGAAATTGACTCCGGAAATTGGGTATAGGCTTTTAGAATGCCTACTTTGCGATCGACCTCCGTTCATGTTTTGTGTTTTATTATTTTTAATTATTTAATTACATGTAAATTACCATTTAGTCCAAATAAGTTCTAAATTTTACAATTAGGTCCAAGTTTTTTTTTTTGAAATGAAACGAAGATGCATTAACCAATAGCATCAGTTACAATAGCTCCTCGCACAAACTCAGGAGGAGAAAACCAAACAGTGGGACTAGCATAAGAACGCACTACTCTAGCTAAGCTATGAGCAACAATATTAGCTTGTCGATTCACAAACGAAACAGAGGAGTTGCTACCAGTAGAAAGCAGCAATCTACAATCATTAACCAAAGACCCAAATTCAAACAGGTCTATCACTGTGCCATTAATGGCATCAGCAACCACTTTTGCATCTGTCTAAAAAATGACAGTAGTAAATTGAAGCTGAATCACCTAATTAATTGCTTCTCTAAGACTAAGTGTTTCAGCTTCCTTAGGCGAGAAAGATCCTTCCAAGACTTTAGACAAATAAGCAATAAAGTTCCCTGCATCATTATGCAGAATGCATCCTACTCCCATAGCCTGGTCAGAGTTAAAAACTGCAGAATCCATATTACACTTCAAGAAACCAGGTACAGGTTTTAACCATTTAGGCTGAACAGACATACCTGAGCTTCTCGCTACACTACCAGTATTACTCCCATAAAGCATTTTCCATTCATTCAAAGTAACCATGGCTGTAATTGCTACCCCATTAGGAGAAATACAAGAATTGTTCCATACCTTTGAATTTTGCTGCATCCAAATATGCCACAGAATGAAACACACCTTTTGCACTACCTCAACAAAGCTATTATGGACTACTTAAAAAAACCAGTCTTTGACCGACTCAAAACCCCCAATCTACAAATGTAACCCATCCATATCCCAGCAACTTTGAGCATATGAACAGCCTAGCAGAACATGGAAAGAGTTTCCTCAGCATTTCCACACACTCCACAGACATTTTGGAGATCAATACCTCGCTATTGCAATTTCTCTCTAGTGGGGAGACAATTCCTACAGACTCGCCAAATAAACACCTATTGCTTAGGGGCTATATCCAACTGCCAAATTAATTTCCAGTCCCCATCTACCCAATATTGATGCCTCCAATCCTGACTCTCCATAAAAACTCTATAACCCCAATTTTACTGAGTAAATGCCATTCTTATTATAGTTCCAAATCAATAAATCTTCCATATCCGAGGAACTAAGAGGAATACTAATTATCGCAGCAATATCTGGCTCTCCAAACAGTTCATGAAGCATTTATATATTCTATACTTTATGCCCCGGAATAAATAAATTTTAATAACAATATCAGCAAGCTCATTATTCAGGGGAGTCTCAATTTTGAAATTGTCCGTCCTTAACCACAGATATTTCCACACCTTCACTCTAGAACCATCTCCAATTCACCACCTGCATCCTTTCTCCAAAACTACACGAGAAGCTAGAATGCTCTTCCATGTATAACTTGCATTATTACTAAGATCAGCAGACATAAATTCCCCTCTAGGGTAATATTTAGCTTTGTAGATGCGACTAACGAGAGCATTGGGTTATTCATCAAATTCCACCATTGTTTCCCAAGCATAGCCAAGTTGAAACCATGCAAGTTGCGAAAACCCAGACCTCCATCCTCCTTTCTCATACATAATCTATCCCAATTATACTAGTTAACACCTCTAACTCCATTTTTATTCATATCCTACCAAAAGGAATTCATCATCCTTTGAAGCTCATCACAAAGGGAAGATGGAATTAAGAAAGCACTCATACGATAAGTCAGGATCTCTTGCACCACATTTTTAATAAGAACACCTCTGCCTGCCCTTGAAAGAAGTCGACCCTTCCAAGCTTGAAGTCTCTTCCAAAATTTATCCTTTAGGTACCCAAACATAACCTTCTTATTCCGGCCTATAAACGACGGAAGGCCTAAGTACCGTCCTATGTTTAAAGGCAAAGAAACCCCCAGAAGGCTAGAAAGATGAGATTGAACAACAGAATGAACATCGAGGCTAAAGAAAATACCCAATTTTTGTAGATTAATGGCTTGGCCTGAGGCTTCTTTATAGTCTCTAAGAACTTGCAGAATTGTCTCGCACTCAACATTATCGGCCTTAAAAAACAATAAACTATCATCAGCAAATAAGAGATGGGTAACACTTGGAGCCATTCTACTCACTTTACAACTATTAATAAGGCCTCTACTCTCAGGTTGAGACAGAAGAGCAGTCAATCCTTCTACACATATTATAAATAGATAAGGCGAGAGGGGATCACCTTATCGGATACCCTAAAAGGATAAATGGGACCCACCTCACAACTATTTAAGCCCACCGAATAGGTTACTGTAGTAACACGAAGCATAATAAGATCAACCCAATCCGGAGCAAAACCAAGACCCATCATCATCTGCTTCAAGAAACCCCAATCCACCCTATCATAAGCCTTACTTATGTCAATTTTGAGAGCTACCTCCCCTTTTTTCCCTTAGTCTTCCTTTTCATAGAATGAATTAATTCAAACGCAACCAGCACATTATCGATAATGGATCTTCCTATAACAAATGCTGATTGAGACTCCGACACTATCTCAGGTAGGGGTGTACATCGGTCGGTTTCAGTCAGCTTGGTCAAAAAACCACCAAAACCGACCTAGGAATATTTATGACCAAAACCGAACCGAAACAGAGAGAAACTAAAATTAACCGAACCGACTTGGTTTGATCGGTTAACCGATTTATTTTTTATTTAATATTTTATAATTTTTTAAGCTTATTCTTTAATTATATAACTAAAAAAATATTTTAATTTATAATTTAAATATTTATATATAATTTTTCTAATTAATATAATTTATTTAATATTTTTATAATAAATATATATATGAGTCGGTCGGTTCGGTTATTTTTGGTTTTTCAACTTGAAAACTGAAATTGAACTGAACCAGTCGGTTATATATTTTTAAAAACTGAAACCTAACTGAACCTAAATATAACCGACCGAACCGGTCAGTTCGGTTTGGTTATTCAGTTTTCGGGTTTTTTTGCTCAGCCCTAATCTCAGGCAACATCTTCTTCATTCTATTAGTGAGTACCTTTGAGATAATTTTAAACCCCACATTACACAATGAAATAGGCCGTAAATCTCTCATAGAAATAGGATTCTCACACTTGGGGATCAATGCAATTATAGTATCATTGAACTTGGTAGGAAATTCTTTGTTACGAAGCCAACTCACAGCTGCTTGAAAGAACTCAGGCCCAATAACATTCCAAAATCTCTGAAAAAATGCCGGATTAAGTCCGTCAGGACCAGGAGACTTTCCAAGATGCATTGAAAATACTGCCTCTTTAAATTTATCTATTGTGAAAGAATCTAAAAGAGAAGCATTAGCATCGGCTGAGACTTTAGGGACAATACAACTCATAACTTTGTCATATTGACCACTCCCAGCCGCAAAGAGATCATTAAAATAAACCTCTACAATATTGCATATACCTTCTAAATCATCCACCCAAATCCCATTAGAGTCCTGTAATTGAAGAATACAATTAGTTTTTCTCCTAGAAGAAGCAGCTGCATGGAAAAATCGAGTGTTTGCGTCACCTTCCTTATTCTAAAATGCTTTAGCCCTATGCTTCCAATACACCTCCTCCTTTGCCAATAGATCAGCAAACTCCATCTTCTTTCTTTTGAACAGATTAATACTCTGAGCATCATATTTATCTCTAAGTTTTTCAATCTCCTTATTTAATCTATCAATTTGCCTCTTAAATCGAAACTTAAGAGATTTACCCCAATCAACCAAAGATCTTGAGCACCCATCCAGTTTAGACAAAACATCCGTCAATTGAGAAGACGACCAGCTATTGGCGACAACCTCATCTAACCCCTCTTCTTACAACCACCAGTTTTTAAATTTGAAATGGTATTGTCTACGTACGCCGCTCCAAACTAACATCAGTTATCAGAAGGAGAGGAGAATTATCTAAGACCGCAACACAAATGTTATGTAAGCTAGAATTTGCAAAAAGACTAACCCAAAAACTAGAAACCAAAGCTCTATCAATTCTTTCTTCCACCCACGCATCAGACCTACGACCTCTTTCCCATATATATGGGTATCCCAAAAGAGGAAGATCAACCAGAGAACAATAATCCACAGCATCCCTAAACCCTCGAAACAAACTTGTTGGGTGATCACATCTGCCTCTCTCATCATTACTACTTAACATATCATTGAAATACCCAATGATACACCATGGAAGAGAAGACAAAGAAAACAGATGCTTCAAAAGCTCCCAAGAGTCTCTACGTCTAGATCTCTACAAAAAACCATAGAAACCAGTGAGATGCCATTTAACTTGATTTGCTTCAATAACTTCAATATCAATATGGTTTCTAGAGAAACCCAAGATAGAACAATAGCTTTGACTACACCAAATAACCATAATCCCACCACTACGACCTTCCCTATCTACAGCAAAAGCACCTTCAAAAGCAATCTTTATTTTTATTTCTTCAATTTTAGAAACATAAACTAAAGTCTCATAAAGGAAAACAATATCAGGCCTTTTATTTTTAATGAGCACACATAAAATAAGAACTGTAAGGGGGTTGCCCAAACCCCTGCAGTTCCAACTTATACAAATTATGGGCCTAGGCAGGCCTGGTCCCTAGGTCCTGCCCCTAAAAAAGAACCAAATTAGTTCAAGATCTCAAAGTTGGGCTTATTGCCCACCACATGTTCAAGCCCATCCACCACAGAAACATCAATAATCATTTTATCTTTTTGGGCATCAAAGTCAAGTTTACGCTTCTTGTCATCTGGAATCACTAGCCCCTGATTTTCAATATCACTTTGTTGTATTCCCGCTCCTTTTATAACGGCTAACTCCCCATTACAAGAATCAATACCTTCAATGTGGGAAGTTTCCCTAAATAATCCACTACATGGACCACTTACCATTTCTGCCGAGATTTCAGCATTACCAAAACTAGCACTTGCATGTTCTGCCCTTCCTCCTCGAGCCACCGTTTCCCACCTTTGCCACCACCTCTTATCTTCAGAGCCTTTAACCATTCTCCCCACTCATGTTTCAATAGACCACCATGATTAGTGAATAACAATGGGCAAAAGCTGTCATTATGGCCAATTATTCCACAAAGATAGCAGAATTTCTCCAACCGCTCATATTTGAATTTCACCACAGACCAACCTCCATTCGACAGAGTAATTTTCTTACAGCGTTTTAAAGGCTGTCGAACATCAAGTTTGACCCACAATCGTATGTAATTTCTCTAAAAACCAGTATTATTATTCACATCATAATCAACAAATAATCCAATAAAGTTACCAAGTTGTTTGCCCACATTGGCTGACATAAATCCCAGGGGTAAGTCATAGACTTGCACCCAAATATCAACATGAAAAAGAGGAATTTGTGATGGCATCTCACTTGGCTTGATAATCTGCAGGACCAGAATATTATTATCCAACGTCCATGGTCCACCATCCAACACTCTTCTTAAATCAACACCATGGAAAAATTGGAACAGAAAGATCTGAGATCCTAACTCCTGAATAGTAATACCTCACCCTGGTCTTTAAAGCCCAACCATCTTGTTCTTCATATACATAAAGTTAATATTCTGATCACTAATAAATCGACCGACCAAGCATAGATCATAGTTGAAGGTATTTGTATTGTCCGTACCAGCATCCAGCGACAAAGCCTCCTCTTCCTCATTTGATAAAGACATGTTGTTAAACTGGGTCTCCATAATCACTATATAAAAGCGAAAAAGGCCAAAACAAACAAAAGAGAAAAGAAAGCAAAGACTAAAAAGACAAAAATCCTCATAAAAGAGAATAGGGCCAACACTCTCTACTAGGCGAGAGAGAAAAAATGAACTCCTCTACTTAACTAATTTAAAAAACGTTTTAATTAGTCGATTTACATGCAATTTAGTCTGATTTGTCACAATCATCACAATTAATCCATCCATACCATAAAATGACAACAAAAAAAAAAGACACAAATAAATGGGGGATGAGAAATGAATTACAACCCTTTTCATGCAATTAAAATAAAAGCAAAAATAAATAATAAACTACAACTAAAATAGCCTAAAACCAAAATTAATTTAAGTAACCCATAAGCGACCTAATGCTTATGTATGCAACACAAGTTATAGGCAGCTTTCTCCAAAGAAAACAAGTATCCTACAAAACACAACAAGATTAGTATATGAAAATAAATAAATAAAATTAATAAATAAACACATCAAACAAAATAAAGAAAAACATGATGAAAGACACTACTGTTAATAATTCTAGATGAATACTTACATTATGCATAATTTAAACATAATTAAAAATCAAAGAATATGATGAGGCGGCGCCTCTGCACGCTCGAGTAGAAAACTATAAACACACAAAAATTAACGCAGAATGCTGTCTAAAAACGCATAGATAAAAGTTGATGTATAAAAGCAGTTCAATTAATCAAACAATATGATAAATAATCCTCAATTTCATACTTTGAAGCTAATGGGAATCAATAACTAAGCATTATGCAAAATTAAATTTATGCTTTTTAAACAATTAGAATCAATCAACATGAATTTAAAAAAAAAAAGAAAAAAAGAAAACAAGGTTTGATAGTTACTGTTACAAAATGATTTGCCCTCAGAAGCTTGATGTTGAAATCGGGGATCTCCAATCAATTCGTTCCAATATCTAGCCCTCTAATTTTGAAAGCCAATCATCTAACTTTTCTCCATTTTCTCTATGGTTTTGTATTCTCTGATTTTTTTTTTCTCTCTTTTTTGTATTCTGCGTATTTTTTTTTAGAAGTTGCCCTCTTTTGATTTTTTTTTTCTTTTAAAGAGCTTTCCCCCCACTATTCTCTCCCCCATTTCCCAAAAAATCTCCCTGTAATCACGTTCTAGAGGAATGTGGTTACAGGTAGCTGACGTGAGAAAATCACGTAAAAATATCTTTAACATATATATATATATATATTTAAAACTTTTATTGAGGCATCGCCTCATCACAGAGGTGGTGCTTTTGTATATTGAGGTGCACAAAAGTGGCGCCTAGGGTTGAGCAAAAACCGACCGGAACCGAATAACCGAACCGAACCGACTAGGTTTGGTTTAGTTTTTAAAAATATATAACCGACTGGTTCGGTTCGGTTTTTAAATTTGAAAATAAAAAATAACCGAACCGACCGACTCATTAATATATTTATTATAAAAATATTAAATAAAATATATTAATTAGATAAAATTATATATAAATATTAAAATTATAAAAAAAAAATATTTTTTTAGTTATATAATTAAAGAATAAGCTTAAAAAAATTATAAAATTATAAATAAAAAATAAAAAATTTATTTAAAAAATAAAATCGGTTAACCGAATAACCGACCGAATCGGTTTGGTTCAATTCGGTTTTTTCTAGTTCGGTTCGGTTTCGGTCAGAATTTTTCCTTAATCGGTTTGGGTCAGTTTTGATGGTTCTTTAATTAAACCGACCGATGCTCACCCTTAGCGGCGCCTTTGTGGCCGCTGGGCTTATAGGTTTTGGTTTAATGGGCTACTTTGGTGGATTAGGTTGAATGAGCTAGGCTTTATTTAAGAGGGCTATAATATTTTCACACTGATGGGTCCTTTTTTTCTGTCAATTTTCATCAATGGACTTTCTTTGCGAGCCGGGCTAAACTATGTACCTACACATATAATTTTTTTATAGTTCTTAAAATCTATGTATGTAAAATTAAAAGTTAAATTTACTAATTTTTAAAATTACATCTACAAATAATTAAAATTGGTGAGATAATTGACCAAAAAGTTAATTTATATATTAATTGACCATCACAAGAGGCGAATTAACACTTCACCCTAATAATATTAACTTATAAATTACAGTGAAACTTTATGTATTTGGCTATATGCGACTAATATCTATAAAATATATAAATGATTATAATTAAATAAATATTAATTTAACTGTTTTAAACTCTTAATTAGCTAAAGAAAAATTTGAATATTATTCTGTTAAAATAAAACCCAAATTAAAACCTCCGACCCGCTAATCAAAAGATAAAAATATAAAAATCCAAATAAAAAAAAAATCCACAACATTACCAATCAAAAGATAAAAAAGGCGAGAGGAGAGGAGAAGAGCGTCGCTGCAACTTCAAACCCTAAGCCATGGATCGCTCCTCCACTAAACACCGCTCCCGAGACAAAGATCGAGAGCGAGACGCCGATTCTCACAGCCGCCGTCACCGCCACCACCGATCGGAGCGTGACCATTACAAATCATCATCATCGAAGCGCGAGGATAGAGAGAGCTCTAGAGATCGAGAATTGTCGAAACGGAGAGAAGATCGAGAGAGAGAGAGGGAGAAGTCACGTGAGAGGGAGGTGATTGAGGAAGAAGCAGAAGTTTCTGGAAGGAAGAGGAAAGAGAGAGGAGGTAGTGAGGATACATCTGCTGTTGACAGCGAAAAGAGGGCTAGGGTTTCGGTGTCGGATCAGAAGAGGGAAAGGAGGAGATTTGGTGATAAAGTTAAACAAGAAGAAGAGGAGGAGGAGGAGATGGAGGATGGTTATGGTATTACTGAAAACTCCAAGGAAGCCTTGCCAAGTGAAATTAAGGTTGAAAAAGAGGAAGAAGAAGTGGAATTGGATGATTATGAGGCGTCTCGTGGCGGCAGTATTGCTAATGGCAGCCTGGCGACTGACAATGTAAGTGTTGCTGCTTTTTTTTAAAAAAATTTCTCTTTATTGTTAGCAGTTTTTGTTTAATTGGTTGATGGTAGTGTAGCGTGCTTGGATTAGATGGTAGCAGAACAGTGTAGATTGATGACAATATGTTTTAGGGTTTCAGGGTTTATTCGTTATGGACTAGAGGATATTACCAGAAGCAAAAATCGGTAGTTGTTTTTTTTCCTTTGTGGGACTGCTGCTTATGACTTGGATGTGTGTTTTTGGGATTTCACTTCATAAGGAAATTGTTCTATGGTTAGTATTTTGTGTGCTGTGCAGTTTCCTTGAGTTGTTGCTTCACTGGTATCACCCTATCTACTAGCTGGGATAAAATTCATCTTGCTCTCTACAAGGATGTATCATACTTTATGACTTTTGGTTTACATTAATTAGCTGATTGGTGTTTAAGTCACATGATTTTTCCTTTGGTTGCTTTTTGGAGCCTGGATTTTGTCTACTGCATGATTTTTTCAGTAGAACTGATGCTTTTTTTATGTGAAAAATTTGGTTTTTTTATATAACTTCATTGATCTCTGTGGCGATTTTATTTTTTTGGTATTCTCATCAATGTCAATGCATTTAATGCTTTTTCTCTTGTGGTCGTTACATTCTTCCTCCAAATGCTGACATACTTTGGACTAGGATATTGGCATGCTAATCTATTTTCATTTTTGTAGGGTTCTGCCCAGGAATCATTCACTAAGGCAGCAAGCATTGTGGCTGAGAACTCTATGGCCCATGTTCATCCTCTTCCTACCAAGGTATCTTCAATTTCAAACACAAATGAAAATAAGGGAGTTAGTATTACCAGATCTCATGAGGTTCCTGGAAAATCTAGTACAGATGGGACGTCTTCAGCTGCTGGGAAAAGTGGAAGTCTATCCCTTGATGCTTTAGCAAAAGCTAAAAAAGCTTTACAAATGCAGAAGGAACTTGCGGAGAAGCTAAAGAAGATACCTCAAGTAAGGCCCATATTTATCACGCTTGAATTTTTTGCTGTTTTAGAATCACTTTCTCATCCTCTCTCTAAATTTGGATTTGTTTTATAATGTCCAGCTGCACATTAATTTTTCTTAAATTTGTTGATGCAGTTGAGTAAGACCTCAGCTTCAGATAATAAACCGATATCTGTAATGAAACCACAGTCTTCTATTTCTCAAGTAGCACAGGTGTCAGCACCATCGACATCAGCTGCTGTTATTGCTGGGGGGGCAACATCAATTTCATCCAGTACTGGGCAGCCACAAGCTAGTGGCGTGGCATCTGTTCCTGAACTTTCTAGTATACAAAATATTGAAGCTGTTAAGCGTGCTCAGGAGCTTGCTGCTAAAATGGGATTTCGTCAGGATCATTATGCTCCTCTTATAAACTTGTTCCCTGGAAATGTGCCAGCAGAAGTTTCTGTGCCACAGAAGCCTACTAAGGCACCTGTTCTTCGTATAGATGCACTTGGCCGGGAGATTGATGAATATGGAAATGTAGTAAATGTGACAAAGCCAAACAACCTTAGCACCCTGAAGGTATCTTTACTTTTAAAAAATCAAGGCAATTTAGAAATATTGATTAGGTTTCATTTGTGAATTATATATTATGTTTTATTAATTTCACATGTTACTGTGCCCCTAAACTTTACAGGTGAACATCAACAAGCAGAAGAAGGAAGCTTTTCAGATTCTTAAACCTGAATTAGATGTCGATCCTGAATCAAATCCTCACTTTGATCCAAGAATGGGCATAAATAAGACTAAGATTTTGAGACCCAAACGGATGAGTTTCCAGTTTGTAGATGAAGGCAAATGGTCAAGGGATGCTGAAATAATAAGATTTAAGGTACCTTCTGCCATCTTTTATTTGTATCCTTTTAGGTTATCTGATGTTTGTGTTATAATGGTTGTCATCTACTAATTGCAGAATAAATTTGGAGAAGAAAAGTTAAAAGATGAGAAGGCAAGACGAGCAATTTATGCAAAGGCAAAAGTAGCTCCTGACATTAATCCCAATTTGATAGAGGTAGCAGAAAGAGTTATTACTAAAGAAAAGCCTAAGGAACCAATTCCTGAAGTTGAGTGGTGGTAAGTTTGTTATACTTAATGATAGTCATTTAATAGTTTTTGACTCACAGTTCATGTTCATGCTCTGTTGACAATGATTGTATATTTGAGTATTTGAGTTGGAGTGGCTGGCTTTTTTTTAGCCTGGGCATTGGCTCTTTCTGAGGGGTTACAAATTTGAAATCTTACGTTGATTCCCTATGTGGGCTTTGTCCCTTGGTTTTGTGACTACTAATTTCCTGTGTGGGTCTGTGGTTACATTTGACCAGGGATAATTTCTGGTCTCAATTTTTTTGTGCGCATGCATGCGTGAGAGTGATAGAGAGATGCAGACAGCAAGACTTAAGAGTTCCTGGTCTTTTTTCCTTAGAGTTCTATTTATATGTCTGTTAACATAAATCAGCCGCTGATTCAATCGTTGAAGTCTTAGGAGTTCCTTTCTTAATTTCTAGCTTTTTCTGTTTTGTTTGACTTTGTTTTTTCATCTTTTTCATTCATTTATGAGTTTCTTTTGTTCTTATTTATTGATGGTAAGTCTTTAATGTGGTGGTCGTGGTTGCTAAATTTTAGGGATGCAGCACTTCTGTCTGGTGGTACCTACAATGAAATTGATGATTGTAGCGTAAGTGACAAGCTGAAGATGGAGAAGATCACAGTTTATGTAGAGCACCCACGTCCCATTGAGCCACCTGCAGAGCCAGCACCTCCACCACCTCAGCCTTTGAAGCTAACAAAGAAGGAGCAGAAGAAGCTTCGAACTCAGCGTCGTTTAGCTCGGGAGAAAGATAGACAAGAGATGATTAGGCAAGGATTGATTGAACCCCCAAAACCTAAAGTTAAAATGAGCAATTTAATGAAAGTTCTTGGCTCTGAAGCTACACAAGATCCTACAAAACTTGAGAAGGAAATTCGTACTGCAGCTGCTGAGCGTGAACAAGCTCATATTGACAGGAATATTGCACGCAAACTCACTCCTGCAGAGCGGCGTGAGAAGAAGGAGAGGAGGCTATTTGATGACCCAAATACTGTAGAAAATGTAGTTTCTGTATACAAAATTAATGATCTTTCGCATAAGAAGACCCGTTTCAAAGTTGATGTTAATGCTCACGAGAACCGGTTGACTGGCTGTGCTGTAATTTCTGAAGGAATTAATGTCGTGGTTGTTGAAGGAGGAAGTAAATCTATTAAGAGGTATGGGAAGCTAATGCTTAGGCGCATAAACTGGGCTGAGGCTGTAGCAGAAGAAGAAGAAGAGGAAGGAGTGGACAGTGAGGAAAAGCCTGTGAACAATTGTGTGTTGGTGTGGCAGGGCAGTGTTGCTAAATCGAGCTTCAATAGGTTTTCCGTACATGAGTGTGTGACTGAAGCTGCAGCTCGGAAAGTGTTTGCTGATGCTGGTGTTGCACACTATTGGGACCTTGCTGTCAACTTCTCTGATGATCAAATGTGAGTGCTGGTCTTGATTATACTTGTCCTCATCATTAATGAATTTTGTTGAAATTGAGCTACTTGAAACACCTTTTCAGTGAAGAGTCTGAAATTACTCTAATGCTGTATTTCAACTGAATTTTTTTAGTTGATCCATGCTTTAGAATTTCTGTAAATTGATTTTCCATGTTTTTGAATCATGCTAGCACTGTGCTTAGGCTGGAAATGCAATAACAATGTGAACTTTGATAGCTGATATTGTTGTGCAATTGACTGGCACGTTTTGCCTATTAAAACCTGTTGGTAAGCTGGAATTGTAGAGGTCCAGGCGTGTTTTGAAGTTGACAGTCACACAACCTAGCAGTTGCTGTCTTACTATTGTTCTGTAGATGCTTAGAGTTAAGTGACTAGTCTTGACTGGTTTTGAGTGATTAAGATGAAGTAACGAGTAGACGGGCAAGTATCTTGTGGGCAATTGTGATTTTCTTGATGGTTGATAAGTTGACACCTCGCAGTGGCGGTTGAGTTTAATGAGCACACATGCCCTGAAACCCAGGGGGTCTTATCAATGATTGCACGTGTGAAGTTAAGCAATTGAAGAAGACAATTCATATCTTTAGTCTTTACATGCCATTACATTTAGCGGTCATGAAATTGAGGTGAGGTTCTTGGGGAGTTTCAAGTTGTGCTATAGAGTAGCAAACGGCCCATGAGTTTTGCTTGCATGCATCTCATGAATTTCTGGCGTACAAACGATATATAAAAAAGTTTGTTCACAACTGAAGTCTTTTGGACCCTCTTCTATGATGCTAGAGAACATTGTCGCATCATTGCTTGTCGATGCGTGGGCTTCTTTTATATCAATTTTCAGATTGGTTAAACCAGGTGGGTGTTTGGTGGTAAATGTTTCTATTTATACTTCTTGAAACCCAACTCCGAGAAGATGCATGATAAATTATTCTCTAGTAAAATGAATAAAAGCTCAAATTTTCAGAAGCAGAGTTTCCAAGTTACTTGGCTATTGATATAAAAATGAGTGTGGTATATACATGTGCAGTGAATAGTTCGTGATGGTATGGGTTAGAAAGAGCCTGTTTGGTATGGTTTAAGTCTCATAGTCATCTCTTATCTCATCCCATCCACATGACTTGTCGGTGGTTGAGTGTTGAAAATTCAAAACTGAGTTTGGATATAGTCTCGCTGTCCACCAACTTTTGCCCTCCTTCAATATCTTCTCGATTTTAGATTCATGACCGTATGTAGTTTTTCTGTATGTATATGTTGACCTTAAAGTAAGTTGCTTTGATGTAGTTGTCAATATTAATAAATATGCCAACTTTAACAAATTCTGATACAAATCCACGGTAATTGTACTAACCATCTATTGAGCCCATATGAATATAGTACTTATAGTCACAAATTAATTTTCTGGTTAATTAATCATAACTTTGAATTAGAATATTTTTTAATTTCAAAAAAATAATTTGGTAGCTAATTTGATAATAACCTTCTATTTAGTATGTATTTTAATCAGATGATTTAATTTAACAAAATACTATGAATTGTCCAATATTAATTGAAGGATATAACAAAAAATATCATACTTCAACTACATTAATTATATCTATTAACTATATCTTTCAATATTTAAACTAGACATATAGTGTTAGAACGGAAAAAAAAATTAATGCACACATTGAATAATCTTATTAATAGTCTAATTATTGCTTTATTTTTTCTTTTCTTCGTACAAATACAAACCATGTGGCCCAAAGCCTAAAGTGAAGGCAATAACTGTTACCGAATAGACCTAAACGGTGGACAGCTTATTGCACTAAAATCTACTTCACAATTTGTTAGGTTTACAGCTTTGTAGTGTGGGAGTTTACATGTCATTTTTGACTTCTAACTTTGTAGCATGTACTTAAGTGTCACGTTTGGACCCAATTTAAGAAAAAGTGATTGCTGTAGCCAAAAATATGGTCTGAAAGTGCACATAAAGGAGCTTGGGAGGCATTGTGACGATTGACGAACATATTTTCGGTTGCTTTTCACATTCTGTAGGACAAATAGCATTTCTTTTCTGGGTGTTTTTGACTCTCCCCAACAGTATCAATACAAATTTACAAAGCTCCAAATATAAAGAAATGAAGAATATTATATAGAAGCTTCATTTATACAATAAGACAGACAGTTAACAACAACACAGCCCTTCCAACTGTGAAAAATTTGATATTAGTAAAGCATTAAAACAATACCTTTGACCAAAAAACAGTTGAGAATTAAAAGCCCATGTTGCCCTATATGCATGCCTTGTAGTACCCTTTTGCCCATCTTTTTGTTTTTGACTTTGTTTTCATTATATTTTATTGTTTTTTCACAGCCCAAAAATAGGTGAAGATTAGCTTACAATTTGGTAAGTGATGGTGGTAGCCTATCTACGTCAACCACCAAGCTTATTGTCTATGTGTTCAAAATGTCATGTTTCTTGTTTACACCATTTTGCTTTCCTCTTTTAGAGGGCATGATGAGTAGTTTAGTTAGGCAAGTTTTTGGGTTCTATAACTGAGACAAGATAACCCTTTTCTTGTTTTGTTAATTGTTTGTTTTTATACTATCAAAAGTAAGTTTGAAATTTCTCATTTGTATATTCAACTTGTTTTATATTTGATCATGAAGAACCTGGACATTAGAATGGTCAAAAAATTGGCTTATGTTCTTTGCCCTTTAAATTTTTCTCTTTCAAAAGTTTGATGAACTACAAAAGAACTACTTCTATCTCTATATATTACTCATGTTTTGAGTACCATACTTTTGTCTATGAAGTTGGAAATATTGAAAGGGATAACTACATTGTTAGTCCTACAAATTATATCATATTTTCAATTAAGTCCTATAAAAATTAAAATTTTTCAATTGAGTTCATAAACTTTTTAAAAATTGCAGTGTTAGTTAAAGTAATTTTCAGTTAGTCAACCCTCAAATTAAACTTTATTTTTTACATTTCAGTTTTAAAACTATAAAAAAATGTCATTTTTAATATTTTAAATAAATAATATTTTAATTTTTTATTTACTACTTATTCTATTATTTAACTTCTATAATAACTATATAACTCACTAAAATAATTTCAAAAAAATAAAAATATATTTTTTCTTCAATTATTATATTTTATTGATAATGATAAACAAAATTAATTAAGTATTTTTAATTATTTTGGAAATATAAATTTTAATTAATATATCTTAAATGGATAAAGATTTTTTTTATACTTGG